>APFE030668689.1:66835-78677 GCA_000404065.3 Pinus taeda | reverse complement strand
CCTTTAAAAACTCCTTACAAGGATTCATATCAAACTTAAAATTTTTAAACCATTCTTCCCATCCTCTTGGGATCTTTGTCACAACAGATATTGCTTCTGGAGAAACCTGTACTTGTAGCATAGCTATCTTTGAATTTAAACCACTGAAGTTTAGCGCAAATTCTTTAGTTACCTGCGCATGTCCTCCTTGTAGCTTTTTGCAAAAGTTCCAGCACCCGGCATCTTTGAACGCTTTCTTCACGCCTTCATCCCTCAACGCTATGTCCAGGCCTTCAGGTTCAGTCCTCTGGCATTTACCGGATCTGTGCTCTTTTCTCTCCATTTTTCCCTTCAAGATCTTCACACACAAAGTCTAACAGCTCTGGTTGAAATGGTGATTCAGCTCTTTTTTAATTCAGCCTCACTTGTAATCAGGCTCGCTTGAAATCAAGCTCGCTTGAAATTCAAATTCTTTCATTGAAACACTTCAATACATAATCAGGCAGACTTGTCACTCATGCAGCACTTACGACCATCATTAAGGTCTATGCACGGTAAAATCTCTTGGGAATGATATTTCTGTGCATATCAACAGATCTATTGGTGGGGTAGTGGCAAATGAGCGTTCAAACGTGATACAAGAGGTACACAAACTGACATGAGTGGACACAATTGATGACTCACCTACGGACTTGACATTTCAGGAAAGATTCGCTGCGAAATGCACGAATCCATGATTTCGCAGCACTGTTAGTTTTAAATTCTAATGATGCGCTGCGAAACTGCCTAATCATGACGCGCTACGAAACTGCTTAACCATGATTGCGCTGTGAAACTGGCAAATGGGATTACGCTGCGAAATCACTAAAAGACACGGTGACTTGGATAAGACAAGACATGACTATGGAACAATGATGGGTGGAGGAGAACCAATAGGAGTCGAGTATGGTTTGAGTTAAAAACTTTTAAAACTCCAAATCCTAAGTGAGAAAAAATAAAATGAAATCAACTTTAACACAGACCTTTGTCATCAGACTAGGACAGACAATTATATGCATCAAATTTTTAGTTCTAAGTGATAACAGTGGCTCCACTTGGGATAGTGTGCTCCTGTAATACAATAAGAACTCGTAGGTCCAGTGCTTTGTTCAATTTCTGAAAACATAAACAGAGTTGACAAGCATTCCTTTCTAGCTTTGTGGGCCTTCACCTCGGGCTTAAGCTTCTTGTTCAGCTTGTCATTTATTTTCAACAAGAAAGACTAATAAAACGGTTATATACAATGTTTGTGAGACATTTGGCCGAGATTTAATCAATTGTAATGCTTTAGGAACCTGCCATTAACAGGTCCTCCAGCATATGGTGTTCCATCAACCTCCTGCAGAATGTAGGTGTTATTCCCATGGAAAGCAGAAATTTGATATGGCCCTTTCCACAAATTTTCGAATTGACCATGTTTACCTTTCTCTTCAATTCTAGCTTCCCATTTCAGGACTTTATCGTGAATCTGGAATGTAACCTCTTTGATCTTTTTGTCAAATTCTCTTTTAATCCTATTCTAGCTTTGTTGATGACTGTCAAACACCTCATTTCTTTTCTCCTACAAAGCTATTAGCTGATTTATCCTTCGCTGTACAGCATTTGGTTCCTCTTCTCATCCTTGAATCAGCTTCATTACTGGTACTCTGAGAGATGTTGGAAATATAGCCTCTGCCCCATACACAAGCTCATATGGTGATGTTCCAATGGACCTTTTTGTGCAAATCCGGTTAGCCCACAAGGCATATTTCAGTTTCAAATGCCAAGCCTTTTTATTTTCTTGCAGCAGCTTCTTAATGATTCTCACAAGACTCTTGTTTGAAGACTCAGCTAAACCATTTCCCTGTGGATAATAAGCAGTGGAATGTCCAAGGGAAATGTGATATTGATGACAAAAATTAATCATTCTTTTGGACTTGAAAGCTTGAGCATTATCTGTAATGATCTTGATTGGGAAACCAAATCTTGATAATATATTATTTTCTAAGAAAGAAATAATCACTGAATCATTTGCTTGCCTTGTGGGTATTGCCTCTATGCATTTTGTAAAGTAATCGGTGGCTGTGAGAATCCAGCGATGCTGTCCTGATGAGGGAGGATGGATTTCCCCTATAAAATCTAATCCCCACTGCTGGAAAGGTGCTTCAACATAAATAGGAACCAAGGGCATTGGCATGAGCTTTCTCTTTCCTTCAAACACTTGACATTCATGGCATGTGGCTATCCTTTTATAAATATCTCTAAACATAATTGGCCAAAAATAGCCAGCTCTCAAAACCTTGTTTGCAGTGGCTTTCCAATAGTGATGACCTCCGCAATCCCCTTTATGAAACTCATCAATTACTTTATCAGCTTCTTCTTCAATGAGACACTTTAATAATATTCCTCATGCATCTTTCCAAAACAAATTTTGGTCATACACAAAATATCTGAGAGATTTCAACTTGGTAAACCGAGCTTTGGATTTTGAAAGGTTATCAGGAGCTCTATTATGCTGCAAAACAAATGCTATATCCTTATACCATTCTGAGATCAAGAATTTCTCATTAATTTGGACCAACTCTTCTTCATTTTCAGAAATTTCTGAGATTTCTGTGCTTAAATTAATATCAATACAGTCTAGATTTGACTGAGTCAACAATTTGGCTAGGCCTTGACCCTTTACCAACTTGGTGGGTTTGATCTCAATGTCATACTCCAACAATTTTGCTATCCACTTTCCCCTTTTTCCATCTGGATCAGATTGTGTAAGAATATCTTTTATAACAGTATTTGGCACGTATGCAACAATGTGAGAGTGCAAAACATAAATCCTTAAATCCTTAATGGCTTTCACCAATGCATAAGCTTGTTTCTCTAAGATATTATATTTCAATTCAGCATTAGCCAATGTCTTGCTAAAGAAAGAAATGGGCTGTTCAGTACCTTGACTTCCTTTTTGCAATAAAACTCCAGCAATTGTGTCTTCAGAAGCAAATGTGAAGATCAGAAACTCCTTGGTAAAATCCGGGCTGATGAGGACTGGTGCTTGAGTAAGTGCTTTCTTGATCTCTTCAAATGATTTCTTTGCTTCAGCTGTCCATTTAAAATCTGCTCCTTTCTTTAACATCTTTGTTATGTTCTTAACCACTTCAGCAAAGTTAGGAATGAATCTTCTAACAAAGTTAACTTTCCCAAGAAAGGATTAAATTTCCTTCTTACTCCTTGGTAAATCTAACTTTTGAACTGCACTAAATCTATTAGGATCAATCCTAATTCCCTCTTCAGAAATAATATGTCCAAGCAGTTTGCCAGAAGTTAAAGCAAAAATACTTTTGGTTGGGTTTAGAGAAATACCAAACCTCCTACACTTCAGTAGGACCCTTTCAAGGTGATTTAAGTGGTCTTCTTCCTTCTTTGAAAAAACTATGATATCATCAAGATAAACCACCACTGATTTGTCCTTTTCTTCAGCGAAAGCAATATCCATTGCTCTCTGGAAAGTTTCTCTTGCATTCATGAGGCCAAAGGGAATTTTTTCATACATGAATGTTCCCCATGGTGTAGTGAAAGCTGTCTTCTCCTGATCATCTGGGTGAACAAGAATCTGATTGTACCCTGAGAAGCCATCAAGCATAGACATCCTTTGTGAACCAACAATGTTTTGCAGAATGAAATCCATTTTGGGGAGAGGGTAATTATCTTTCAATGAAGCTTTGTTTAAGTTCCTGAAGTCTATACAAATTCTGATCTCCCCATTCTTTTTCCTGATTAGTACCAAGTTAGCAAGCCAATTTGAGAATCTAATTGGAACAATAATTTTGGCATCAAAAAGCTTTTTCATTTATTTTTCGATCAGTGGCATTAGAAGAGGATTAATCCTTCTTAGATTCTGCTTAAAAGGCTTCTCATTCTACTTAATAGGGATGGTATGTCGTATGATTAAACAATCATATTGTTTCAAATCAGCATAGCTCCATGCAAAAACATCAATGAATCTTTTCATCATCTCAACATATTTGATCTTCATATCAGCTGAAAGGAACTTTGAAATCTTGACTATTTTAGGCACAACTGAGTCACCTAAATTACGGTTTTCTACTTCCTCCTCATTAGCTTGTAATCTTGGTGCTTTGAACACATCATTTTGATCAAATAATTTTTCCAAAGGAATGAGGCCTTTAGGGATTAAATTGTTTTGTAACTGTAAGACTTCATAACTTTCTTTTGACTCTATTAACATGTTTTGCTGATCTATCTGATTGTGTTCAAACTCTTCCTTTAATTCAATGAAATTCCTTACATGCTGATCATCCTCAAAAACTTTCCAATTTATGATATATTATCTGGTATGACTGGTCTATGGCGAACCTCCACTTCGTAACCATCAGAAGAGTGCTTAGGAATGATGAATAGGCTGGATGAAACAACAAGAGAGTCTGCAATAGAGTTTTGGTCTCTAGTTTTGATGCTAAAATAGTAGGTTTGAAATTTTCCTAACATCTCCAACACTAAATTTCTGTATGCTCTCATTCTTGCACCCTTGGTTTGATATGAACCTTCTATTTGTTTAATTACCAACTCAGAATCTCCACAAACAACAATATTTTTGGCTTTCAACTTTATCAAGGCTTCCAAACCTAAAACTAGAGATTCGTATTCAGCCATATTGTTGGTACAATCAAAGTTTAATTTGTATGAGAGAAACTTACTTTCTTCAGTTGGACTAGTGATCCAAATGCCAGCTCCCGCCCCTTCTTTTCCTGCTGATCCATCAAAGTACAATTACCAACAGCCCATGATGTCCTTTTCATCTCCTTGTTGTCCTTCTTGACTTTGATTTTCTACAGGTTTATCTTCTAATTCTCTCCCAACTGATTCATTGAAAAGGATAGCTGAACCAAGACCAGTATCACATGAGTAAATAGGAAAATTCTGAGGCTTTTCTTTGCTTCTCACCATGTAGCCCATCCTTGTTTCGCGGTACAACCTCCTTTGTTCACCAAACACTGGAATGGTAGCATATGTAAGATCCATCTGCATTGTGCCCTTAATTTTTGCTGCCCATGACCTTGAAAGAAGCATTCCAAACTTCGGTGGAATGTCTCGGTGGAATGTCTGCAACAACAATGTCCATAACAGTTGTTTTTGCTGGAATTTTTGTAAGCCCCACAACAACATCTTTTATCAATCCAATGCAATGGAATCTCTTTGAATCAAAGGAAAATAAATCCTTATATGGCCTAGTAACCTCTAACCCCAGTATTTCCATGATTACCTTAGGCATGAGATTATATGACGCCCCCGAATCTAACATAGCATTATGTAGAGTCATGTCATGAATGGTAATGCTTATGTAGAAAGGAGGAAACTCTTCATTTTGTTCATCCTCAAGTCTTGGACCCAAACAGATAATAGGATTATCTTCTTGTACATTTAGGATATCAGCCACTCCTGGTTGTGAATTAAGCATTTCAACAATTTTGCTTCTGTATTTGTCTACCTTGAGAATTTCATTAAAAGGGACTGATATTTTAATTTTTGCAATCTCATTCTCAATATTAAAAACAGAAGTAGTCTTATCACTTTCTTTGGGAGGAGAAGGAATTTGAATGTCCTTTTTGTCAAGAGGAGGATCATCTTTACTTTCACCTACCTTTGCTTTTTCTTTTTTATCATCAGTTGTCCTTGAGGTATTCTTCTTGAGCTATGCTTTGTTTGCTGTAATAGGAACATCTCTATTCCTAAGATTATACTGCTTTTGCATCTCAAAAATAGCATGCTGATAGCCCTTTAAAAAATCTGAAGGCTCTTCTTTTGATTTTATCATGCTGGACTCATCATGTTCCTCCTTGGTCAAGAAAATTCCTGATCCTTCTTCATCGAAACAATGAATTGATTCCTCGGGGACTTCAGGTTCAACCTCTTCATCTACCAAATTTTGCTGGAAAGGAGGTCTCACTGGAGGATCTGCCTGTTGATTTCGGTTATCTCTTGGCCTTTGTTGATTCTAAGGTCCTCTGAACTGAGGGTTCCTAAATTGAGGTTCTTGCTGTGCTGGAGGAGCAGAAGCATTCCCAAGAGCTAATATGTCCATCAATTTCTCCATGGTTTTCATCATTGTTTCAAACTTGTCTTCTTGAGCTGATGTGGAAGGCTTCTCTTTCTCCTTCAACTTAGACTTTGCCATCTTTGATTTCTTAGCAGCAAGCATATTCACCTCTACCTTAATTGTATCATTTTGCATGTCAGCAAGAGAGGCAGATTCCCTTTCTCTGAGTAAAAGAGAAAAATCTGAATCAAATGATTCAGCATATCTCAACTGTGCCAAAGCTCCAGGAGGTTTCAAATGAGCTGGAATAGAATTATATATTTTGTTAAACCTCTTAGAGAAATTTTGAATAGTTTCCTCTGTAGCTCTCCTAAGATTGTTATATTCAGTAAGGGCTTGGACAAGGTTGGTTCTGTTTCCCCATTTCCTTAGAAAGTTGTCTTCAAACTCTACCCAACTATGAATGTTTCCAGCTCTAAGGGCTTTAAACCATTTTCCGACTTCCCCAATAAAAGTTTGAGCAAACAATCTTAGTTTTACATCTTCATCATCCACTTCTTCCCTGTCAACAAAATCATTGAACCTATCCACATATTCCTCTGCTGTAATATCTTCATCACCTCCCCATGTTGGAATCCTAGCAGCATATTTGCTAGGAAGATCATGTAAAACAACAGGGAGAGCCAGAGGAGCATACCTAGCAGGTATAGCCATAATGAAAGGAGGAGCAGTGACAACAGGTATTGTATGACCAGTGGGAGCACATCTGGTGTGAGATATTGTCTGAGGACTATTTGGAATAACAGAGGTAGAAGATAAAGTATTGGTACGGAAAGGGCTATTTGGACTTTGCAAACCACTGACAAAAGAACTCCAATTTGGGAGAGGTAAACCAGTTTTAGATTTAAGAAAAACTTCAAAAGGATCAAGTTCTTTGAGTTGATTTAAGTCCTCTTCCTCTAATAGCAATTCTGAAGTAACAACCTCCCAAAAGTCTTCATTATCTTTTTGTGACACTAAAGATGAAGTATCAATGCCTCTTTTTTGTAAATCTAAAATAATTCCAATAAGCTCTTCTTCATTCTCAAACCTCAACAATACCTCTTGAATTTTATCATCAACAATTTTATCTTCAGGACTTCTAGAAAATTCAGGAAACAAAGATTTTGAAATGGTTGAAGTACCTGGTATATCAGAAAATCTTTGCCTGCTCCTTGAAATAATTTTGGGATTATCCACAGGACTATGTGGATTTGGGTCAGGATTACTCCTTGTATATCTTCCTCTCGAAGCCACCTTTTTCTTTAAGACTGAATGGAGTCACCAAGGTAGAATGCAGCCTCGAAAAACTTTCTGAGCTCCTGCTACCTTCAGAAGTTCAGCTTCATAATTTCGGGAATGAGTAATCTTTTGACTAAGGCTTAGCCTCCTTAGCCTGAGAGGGCTCTCTCAAAGGGTTATTGATTTTGACTAATAATTAGATGGCTAACTCTTATGGAATAACATTGACAAATATGAAGGCTGGATAAACATTACATAAGTTTCCATTGGGCCTATGGAGTCAATCATACTTCAGTAAACAATGATACTGCCTTTACATAGAAGTCAGGGCATTTAGCATTTGGATGTTCAGAACAAAACTCATATAAAACCACAGTTCATAAATGCATACAGGAAATCAGAGCACAATCAGTGAATTCTGAGTGATTACACATCTATGCAACTATAAAAGACATTAAGGAAAGAATAAAACACGCATTCTGAACATGGAAATCCTTCATGAATCCTGAGAAGAAAAGCATTCAACTTATATTACTGAATTGTGTCTTTACATAAGCCAAAATAGTCATCTATTATAAAATTTCCAACCCTCATTACATTGTTGTTTCAGCTATATATAGAATCATTATTCTAACTAATTCAAGCTTCCTCCTCCAGCATGAGGGGAATTTGATAACTTGATAACTACCTCTAATGACACCTATCAGCTATTTAACTAACTATTAAATACAATAAAGTGCTGACTGGAGTTTTAAAGAGTTCTAAATTAACTATGACTCTAACTCCATTTTCCATGCATAGTGGCTTCTCCTTGTTCTTTGACACCTGGTCCTTTTTCGATTTGGATGAGCTGGATGTTTAATAGCTCATATTGACCTTGAACGCTATAATTGAGGTTCACGTTAAATTTGTTAAATCTGTGTATTCTATTTTAAATTCCCCCCCTGACATGGCAGAATAGAGGCTTGCAGAAATAGCAATCATTCTATATATCTAAACCTTCACTGCTACCACAATGAACGGTTTATTCATCCCTTGCATCATTCTTCACTTGAAGACAGTTCTGGTCATAAAGATTACTGACATCATGTTCACCTTGCATCTGAAAATCGAAACGATTTCACGGGTTGCCTCACATAATCTGTGCAGAAAGATGAATTAAAGAATCCCTCGAGGCCCCACTCATTCTATTAGTGCATATGGAATAATTTCTGAGGGATAGTCTCAGTGAATTTCCGTCAGTTATTCATGTCCTGTGTCAGTCAGGAGCTTCACAACTTTTCCAATTGCGACTGTTTTACCTTCATCACGAAGTGTGAACCTTCCAAGTTGAGGAAAATCAGAGAACTTCTCAACACAAATAGTGTCATTTACCTGAATGCGACACAACACAACTGCTCCAGTCTTAACAAAAAGACATTTCTTTTTCATTGGCTTTTTCGTCCTTGGATCCATCTGCTCTAACAGCTCCATTATCTCACATTCCTCAACAACAGAATGAATATGCAGTACAACTTTATAACCAGCAATAACTATTGCTTTATGTTCCAGTAGTTCTAATATCTGTAACTGAGCCTCAAACTCCAGCACTGCTTGAATTGGTTTTGAAAAGGAAGACAAAACAAAGCCTGTAGAGATGTCATCTTCTTCAACACCAGATAATTTCACCCTAACATTTTCTCCAGGCCTTGCATACTTTATTTCATCACTTTCACGATAAATAACTACAACTTTCACGTGAACCTTATTTGGCATTATAGTTAAGCTGTCTCCTTGCCTTACAGTGTCTGACTCTATTTTCCCCATAACCATAGTTCCCATATCCTTGAATCTATCTATTAATGGCATCCTGAAAGGACCTTTAGGATCTCTTGGAGGTAATTCAATTGAATCCAACCCTTCAAAAAGGGTTGGACCATTCCACCAACCACACACATTTTTTTGGGATCTTGTCTTTGATGTTAGTACCATGAAGTGCTGATATTGGAAGAAACAACACATCTTTCTTTACATTGTAGCCACAAGACTTCAAGAAGGGGCTTATCTTCTTTTCAATTTCATCAAACCTCTCCTTGGCCCACTCAACTGAAGGATCATCCATTTTATTCACCACCACAAATAGTTTACAAATTCCTAATGTTTTTGCCAACATAGCATGCTCTCTTGTCTGACCACCTCTTTCGAATCCAGTCTCAAACTCACCCTTTCGAGCCGATATCACCAAAACTCCTACATCAGCCTGTGATGCACCACTAATCATGTTTGGAACGTAGCTTTTGTGCCCCTATATGAAGACAAAACCTTCTTCAACGCTGCTTGAAGTATGATGAAAAATACTTGCTGTGATCACTTTTATAACAAATGGCTTATGGTTCATATATGCTTTTCCTTTGCCATTTTTGCCCTTGCTAGATGTTTGTGTTGTGTGAATGATCCTTATTCAGAAAATCCCTTTTAAAAAGGTTACCCTTTTGTTCCTCAAAACTTGTCAACTATATCAAAATATGCAGCTGCAGTAGTTTCGTAGCGCGCTACGAAACTGCTGTGCATTAGGCATTATCTTCAGCAGTTTCGTAGCGCGCACTACGAAACTGCTGTGTAATCACCAAAACACAGTTTTAATGCCAATTCAACTCTCTTGATCTTTCCTTTGCTTGAAATCGCCTTTCCATCTACCATGAAGTTGTTCAAAACTTACATGCCTTGCTTGAGCCTTCAAAGAACTCTGATGTATGCTGACCCTGAGTTTGCCAAGTGCTTCTTATGCATGAAAGGAACTTGAGAATAACCAAGGCCAATTCTCCCTTACCTTACCCTTTTCTTTTGAAATCTTTTCAGTGATAACAAAAACTATCGAAAATTCATCCCTTTTGTATTATTTTACGCTTTTTTGGACTTAAGGGATTATACAACGAAAAAGAATCTTCGAAGTCTTCTTCCCGTTTCTTTCAGACTCTCTAAAATTGAAACAGACCGAGTTATCTTTGTCGTTAAACTCGTTAAAATCGAATAGCGAAAAACTCATCCAAATGGACGAGAACGAGTTTCACTGTCACTAGGCTCGCTAAAATATAGCGACAGGTTCGCTCGAAGGGCGGATTATAGAACAAGCATATGTTATCCTCCTCAAGCTTGACAAAAATAAAGAGGTATTGGTCAGCAATGACCGGGGAAAATTGGGAGGAAAACTTGAAAAAGCTTTATTGGTAGCAAGTCACTCTTGAACATGACACTTTCCTTCCGCATCCAAGTCGGGTTGGGTTGTTCCGTTCACTGGTCATCACCATTGGTCCCTCACACCATCCATCTTTGGGGTTAACACTACCAATACATCATCAATGTCGCCGATATGTTCAAGAGAAGTCATTCAGACAATTCGCCTATGTCTCACCCACTGCAATACATTCATGCTCCATCCTTTCATGACCGCCACCCTGAACCCTGTATTATTAGATTGTTTTCACCTCCAAAATCATTGGCTTTGTTCTGTGTCGTTGATGTGGGATTCATTAAGGCCCTCCTGTGACGGGTCACTTCTTGTTGACATCAGCTCATTATCCAAGAAGTTGACTTAGGAACACCCCTTTCAGTACTTTGAAGCTTGCATGCCTCAATGGCAAGTTTCTCACTTTCGGTGACAGGTTTACATTAATGGCCTTCGGCCGAGAGATTTTGCGTGGTGTTCGTTGCCAAGTCCTTTTTCACACCACACGAATTGTACTGTAGTAACTTGAGGGTCATTGTCATTATTGGTGATTCCTCTCGCGCCTATTAACAGCTTGCATCATTGGCTGGTAATCAGCTGATGTCTTTCCATGTTCGACTCCAGAACATTTTTCACATGGATCAACTTGTACTCCGAGTGAAGATTGAACGAGTTTTGAAGACCCCAGATCTAGTTTCATCCATCCAGGCTATGATATATTCAGGAATATAAAGACATCAAGTGTACATCATTGCCGAACAGATGATCATCCAAATCAAAGGATGATGAGTCCATATCATCAGTCTGCCACACAGACGATTGTCTATCCTATGTACATGAAAATGAATTTATAAAGCTCAGCATGGGAATGCCCGCCTCAGCTAGATCATGAAAAAATGTTGTCAAAATAATGTATTGTATTGTATCTTATTACAGGTCGCCTCCCATCTCGAAAAAACTTTGGATCCTCATAGTAAAGCATTTCACCCGACATCAGAAATATTAATGACCTCATGCTTTAGGGGGCAACTATTATAGACATTTTTGGGCACTTCAACCCTCCAATCATAAATGTCCATAAACTAAGGGCTCCTAAGTCCTAAAAGTGTTGCTTCACTGCCTAAAGGAACAAGGTCAGCTGATTACATCATCTCCCAGAAGTTCTCCACTAAAAACTGCTCATAAATGGTCAAAACTGGACCATACTGAAACCCCAGTGCAGAGGGTGCGATGCATATCACCTCCCAGTGTATAGGGTGTGATGCATACTGAATGGCTCCTCTGTAGGGTGCGATGGTCGGGAATGG
>APFE030668689.1:42357-57139 GCA_000404065.3 Pinus taeda | reverse complement strand
TTATCAATTCCTTGAAAGCCTTCAGAGTTTATATTCTGCATTCGAAGATAATTTCATATGTGCCCTCTACTTAAATAAAAGTTGTCTTGACATAGGCTGATGTTGATTGAAGAAGGGCTAAATGGATTGCAAAACTAATTGAATTGAACATAGGATTGAAGCCCACCAAACTTGTCAGAGGTCAGGGCCTCGCCAAACTACTGGCTGAAGAAAATTGCAGGACATTAGACATAAATCTCATGGGCTCAATTTCAGAAAATAACCAGATAGAAGAATAAAAAACAGCTGAACCAGAAAAGAATCAGACATTGGCTGAAAATCTAGTTTCCTGTGATTAGTACTCTATTGTAGCTAAATTCTTACTGAAGTTAGAAGTTCCTCCAGTCTTAAGTATGAGTCAAGCCAGAACTGTTAAGCTCAGGGCAGCTAAATATTGCATTTATGAAAATCTTCTCTACTGGAGGGACCCTTCTAGAATTCTTCTAAGGTGTCTGGACAAAGAACAATCAATAGAGGTTATGCAACAATTTCATTCCAGTATGTGTGGAGGACACCATTATTGGAAAACTACAACCCATAAAATCCTCAGAGTTGGGTACTATTGGCCCACCTTGTTTTTTGACATGTTTTCATTTGTTAAATCTTGTGACAGATGCCAAAGATTTGAAGGGAGACAACAGTTGAAATCTTTGCCCTTAAAGCCTATACATGCTAGTGGCCCTTTTCAACAGTGGGGCTTGGATTTCATTGGAGAAACCAATCCACATTCCAGTGGCCATCATAGATGGATATTAGTAGCCACTAATTACTTCACTAAGTGGATTGGAGAAATCCCTACCAGGAAGGCTGATCATAATGTGGTCATGAAGTTTTTGACAGAGAATATCTTCACCAAATTTGGTTCTCCACATAAATTAGTCACAGATAATGCAACAACCTTCAGAGCAAAAGAATTGGTGGACATGTGCAATTCAATGGGCATAAAACTGGTTCACTCCACCTCATATTATCCTCAAGGAAATCGTCTAGCAGAATCCTCTAACAAAATCCTGATAAGGATAATAAAAAAGTTGTTGGATGATAACAAAAAGAATTGGGATTCTAAGCTCAAATATGCACTGTGGGCTAACAGAGTGACCATTAATAAATCCACAGGGAATTCTCCATTAAATCTGGTGTATGGCATTGAGGTTGTATTCCCAATTCAATTAACTCTCCCTGTGGCAAAGTTCTTACAAGAAGATTAGAATGAGGAAGAAGGAACGGAAAAAAGGATCACTGATTTAGCAGAAGCACACCAAATCAGGGAACAACTAGATAAAAAATCTGTAGCACATCAGAAGAAGATCAAGGATACTTTTGACAGAAGGACAAAAATGGATAATTTTTAGGTTCGAGATTTGGTTTTGAAGTGGGATGCACTGAAAGGAAAGAGAGGAAACCATGGGAAGTTTGATGCTTTCTAGACAGGGCCTTTTGTTATTTCTCAAATCCAAGGGAACAACACCTTCATACTACAAAGTATGGGAGGGGCAACAGTTTTTGATGGCCCAGTTAATGGGAATTTTCTGAAAATTTATGTTGTCTAAGGTCTTTGGCCTTCAAATTTTAAATATGTTAATTTATCAGTTTAGTGTAAGCACAGTTAAACTCCATGCCCAATGGAATACTAGGAAATTTTGCTAATTTGTTTTTCATAGGAAAGGCATTGATCTACAATTTCTTGAGACCTCACAGGGAGGATCTCATCCCCAGAGGGAGCCAGTGTTAGCTCTGCTACATGTTGCTGATATTCAAAGAACAAAAGTGGGTTTGGTTCTCAGTTTTACTCAAAGGAAGCTCATACCAATCGCTTTCGCCTTCCCCTCCACCTCATCCATCCTCCTTTCACCTCCATTTCCCGGGGCTTACTATCAAAAATTGTGTGAAAACATTTACCCTTAAGCCATAAGTGCTAAAGTTAAAGCCACATATAACCTACGCTCATATACTCGCGCCTTCATAAACCCTCCGCCGTAATCCCAGCCGTTGATTGCTGCACCCCAATCTAATGGTTCCCTGCCGCTAATAACTTGTCCGTTAGTTTTCCCGCCATCTGATCATCTACCGCGCAATCTGATGGCATCCACTTCCCCCGCTGCCAAAACATAATCGCACGTTAGCTAGCGATCAAAGTGGTTTTGGTCCCATCACATCCGCCACACATCACCCGATAACTTGCATCGCTAGCCCTTGTACGATTACTGCTCGACCTCTGATAGTGGTGCAAGAAATACTACTTATTGCTTAATCCCACTCTCCCCGCCTGATAAACCTCATGCATCTTCCATGCACGACGACTGTTGGATCTGCCCGTCCGAGATCCAACGGCTTGTGATCAACCCGCTCTCATATCTCCTAATACTACTTGTCAAGCGCTCTCCGTCGTCCATCTGCACGATCCAACGACTAATGTTTATTCCCTGTCCTCCATTCTTTCACCATGTAGTCTTCACGTCCTCAACCTGTACCACGTATCCGAAGGACGAAGGTGGCCAGTGTTTAGTACTCTATGCAGTTACTCCTCAACAACTGCATTCAAGAGCAGTATGATCGAAAGCTAGAAGGATGTGCCTCGAGCAGATCACAACATTTATCAGTTATGGGACTCCTTCCATACAACACTCCACCTGCTCAAGAAGTACAACAGAGCACACGAGAAGATCAAATCTGTCCACTAAAGTAGGTAGATTGCACTAGGAACTCCATCAGACAGTTAAAGTAGTTGGTGGTCAATTATGACCCCTCCACGCATAGAACAATAGAACATATTTGTAATCAAACTCTATATATACCCAAAAAATGGATGTAATCAAGGTTGATGGTTGTTGTTTTGATGTGAGGTTCAACTTCTGGAGGTTGTAACTGCTTTGACACTTGCAGCGTATGGTCTTCATTTTCAGCTAATACAAGCTTCTTTGTTGTTAATTGCTCACTTTCCACTTCTTCTCTATTCTAGGTTGTGCCTGTTATGCATTTGTTCATGTGCTCTTGATATTTAGCATTAGAGGGGTTATCATCCCACCTCTGTGTTGAAGTCTAGTATGTATCATTGAATGTGTTATGCAGGTTTCTGTTTACTTAGTGCCAGAGAGCTGTCATCCTATCTGTGCATTAGGAAATAGATTTGCAGACCTCTTTACTGGTTACAGCTGGCCATCACAGGGTCCTGTGCATCTGCTGGTGTGGTTAGTATTCTCCATATTCACTTATCCTCAAATTGTGAGTGATTTGTGGTCTAAAGCCTTGTAGTCTAGGGGTGTTCACCCATGTCTGGAGTTAAGCATAGTAGAAGTGGTTATCTAGCTTGAACAAGCATTATTCCTTCCATTCATCCATTTCCAACATTTAGTTGAGTTTGTAATGTTCCTGAGCATCTCCGAGATACAACCTAGGAGAGTTTCTTGGGGTGATAACAGGTACGGAAGAGGGGCTTATATTTTTAATCTTAGTGTCCCCATTGGTTTCCTTGATGGGGAAGGCACCTTCAAGTCTCTCTCTATTCCCTCTATCATTTCTGTTTTTAGCCATTGGTTTAGTAGGAATGGGTTCTTCTTCTTATTCTTCCCCTGTAGGTTTTTCAAATATGTTAGGTTGTTCACCTAAAGGTTCCTCCATTTCATAGCCACCAAAGAAGATGGAAGTTTGGTTGTTTGATGCAGTGGGGGTATCTGGCAAAATTTTCCCTAAGTTATCCCTAGTCCTATGAGGCAAGAAAGGAAATTCTTTTTGGTTGGTTTTTTGTTTTTTTAAACTTGGAAAGTTCTTCGCAAAATTGAAATTACTGACTAAATGAAAACTACTGACTGAGTGAAAAACTACTTGTTGAATCGAAATCTTGCTTGCGAAATGGAAAGGAAAGTAGAAAATGTGGAATGAAAAAGGAAGCAACTAAATTACTTTTGTAGAAATAAACTAATGGTAGAATATTAGAGACAAGAAAATAGAAGAAAGAAGCAATATTCACATACTACTCAGACACCTCCCCAGCAACGGTGCCAAAAGGTGATGCGTGCTAGTATTGCAACAAGAATGTTGCAACTCCTGGGCTACAAGCTTTACTTTTTCAACCTAGGGTTCGTACAAACTTGGAGGTGACAGTGCTGTATACATAAGTAACATTGATGGTTCTGCCTTTTGTCACGGTTCAGCTAGTGAGAGACCACTGGGGCTTTCAATCCATACTTCTATGGAGTCAGAAGAAGCTTGGTTTCTTCATGGAATAAAGGGAAATCTTCTCTGAGGGAGAGCTACTCTACTGCAATAATGGAAAAGACCGAAATTCAATGCTAAATCACACCATTTTCTAATTAACTTCCAAGAAATTATGCTTTGCAATAATGATAAATCATCATGAACCAAATGCTACTATCTAAGAATGGAACTAAGAAGCATCAAACATCACTAATGTGCAAATAAAGGGATTGAAATAAGTTTTCTTTTGTCTTTTTGTCTTTTCATGCAAAATCAAGTATGAAAACTAATTTATTTTGGTGATGTGGTAGGCGAATTAAGGATTTTGGAGGGTGGCTGGAAGGGTTAGGGGATGGTTGTATGGTGTGGGAGACCCTTGGGAGGATTTTGGTAACTTCCTAGAAGTTTTCCCTCAATTAGGCCTCAAAATAGGCCATTAATGGAAAACCTACAAGATGTATTAGAAACCTACAGGATTCCCTCTAAACCTACAGGATCTAGCTAAGAGAAAAATGGAAGGTGTTGGAGGTGATAGAAGGCTTAGGGAACGTGGTAGATGGGTGGAATGAAGTGAGGAAAGGTATAAGATCACTCAAAATCCAACATCAAAGATAGAGGATGGTTGGATTCACTCAATGTGCTTGGAAGGATTTCTATGAAAAATGATGAAAACTAGTGATGGCAATGGTGAAAACAAGAAATGACTATGGTGGATGGAGTGGAAGGTGGTTGCTAGCTATGAAGTCTTTGTGTCCTCATGAAGCACCTACTCTGCATAAAACATGTATAACTCCCAAAAATCTATGTAAACAAGAAGCATTCGCATAAGCTAGAAAAGCATAATTAATGAACTAATTGCCTACATGATGCATGAGGAAAGTTGCTGAAAGGAATGAAAACATGGATGAGATATATTGCAAGGGTGAAGATAGAAGAAATGGAAATGAAATCCTACTTTGCAAAACTGATCAAATTCTAACTTAAATATAGTAAACTCTTAAGCTTATGCAAGAAATAAAAATCTGTGTTTTTGGGGCTGCATGAGTGTCCCTTCCTCAAATCATGAGCCCAAAGGGAGGAAATGAGGTCAAGACACCCACAAAAAACCTTTTGGTACTCCTTTTATCCCTGCTAACCTACTACTGAGTTAAGGCACAAATGGAAGAAAACTAATAAACAACGAATCCAATCTACACTACTTGCAATGAAAACACATCTAAAAGCAAATTAACAATGAAGCTATGAGACTAATATAAACATACAGATATAAGAAATAGGAGCCTTGGCTACTGTGGTTGGTCCCTAACCCAAGAGCATTAGCCCTCTGAGTTAACCCAATGCTGGCTCAAAAAAAAACTCATTCTTATTACCAAAACAAAAAATTACATCAATATAACTTTCACAAGTTTGGAGATTGAAAATAGCTTAGAGTTTTACAACAAAAAATCAAATCTTAATGAGGCTCTAAGCCTCTCTACTTATAAAAATGAATTCCTCAAAATGAGGGAGGCTCAGCTCCTGAACTTGAGATATGCTAGCTCTTTGTCTCTCACTTGCTCGTCTACCTTCTAATCCTCATGGCTTGGCTGCTTGCACTTTGAGCTGGTGTGATGGATGGAGGAATATTCGACTGGGGGAGAAGTAAATGAGGAGGATTTACATCCTACAATCTATCTCCCTTGTCCCATTCGAGTTTGAACCTTAGTATTTGCCAAAATTCCTTGATTTTCTTCTTCAATCCTACATCTAACACATATTAGTGCACTAGGCATAATATCCAACTCTAACTCCTCTCATAAACAAAATATAATAAAAAACATGTAATAAGTTGTGAGAAAATTTGGTTTGACTAAGCTAGGAGGTGAATTATGGCCCATATAATTACCTAATGATGAGGCTCATCAATGTTCTCTACCAGACTCTTAGGCTAGTTTGGTTGTTTCCATAGCTAGTAATACAAATACCTTGAAATGTGAGGAAATAGTCTCATCCTTATTGTCAGAGGATATGAGATGAAAAAATATGGAGAGCTATAATGGATATGCCTTTTCTATAAGAGGATGATCCTTAAATAGAAATAGAAATAAGTCCTCAAGTGGGAGATCTAAATCTCTAAGCAAAATTGTAAAAATATGTGAGAAATGCATAAAATAAGAACACTACAAAAAATACTATTGATCTATTCATTTAATATTTTATTATATAATTTCATAATATATAATTATACACCATTAATCATATTAATAATATTAGTAAAAAGATCAATAATACTCATCATATTTTTCTTTCTAATATTATTCATGCTAATATACATATACCTACTCCCCGGATGCGGGTGATCCTCCGGTACGGGCACCTCACCCTCCACGCATGCCCAGCTTAATACCACCTGATCGGCACCTGGATGGACAAGGCTGTGAGTTTAATACTCCTGTTATCGATGTGGGTGATTCAATGTAGTTTGATGGGAGACGGAGCGGGGGTCTCTTCAGGCATTAACTCGGATCAGCAGATAGCAGGTGCATTAACGCCCCTCCGCAGCTCAACCTTGCAGCCCTCCAGCGTTATAATGGAATTCTCTCAGCCCAACTGCCGACATTCCCTGCAGCATTCTCTCAGTCAGCTCGATCTCCGAGTTGTTTCGCCAGAGGTCGATCCCTCTGCGTCTGTTTCACCCTTATCATTCTCTGTCATCCCGCGTAGCATCCGCAACAAGGCTTCAGGTGAAGCTATGACTCGAAGTCGAGGGGTGCCGCGCAGAGGAAGCTCCTCAGCTTCCAGAGGACGCACCCGTCCATCTCCTTCTCCGCTCATTATACCCATTTCATCTGCTTCTCTGTCTTCACCTCCTCCCAATCCCGCCAGGCCTATTCCCAATTCTTCATTCCAGAACTCTCGTTTCACCTTTCGAAGCCGTCTCAACCAACCCATCATCACCTTCACCACCACCATCATGGTCTCGGAAGAGGCGGAAAGGCCTGTTGAGCCCATCAGCTCCTCCACTACTCCTTCCCCTGAGGAAAGCCTTTTTCAGGATGCTGGGGACAACCCGAACTTCACAGCTATGCAAATGCAGGAAGATTCACCTAGGGATGTTGGGGTCGACCGTAATCGCACTCCGATAGCGGAAGAAGACGAGGTTGTGGCTTGTGGCCCTGTTCAGTATGACTTTGGCATTCTGCACTTGATCAATCAGACCGAGGAAGGCGCAGTTGGTGACGACGAGGCTCCTCGGCTAGCAGCTCCGGAAATGCAAGAAGCTAAGGGCTCCGACCCTCAGACCTCGGGCGAGTAAGCTCCACTTTTGTTGGGTCGCTGCCACTGCTCTCGTTTTTTTGGCACTTCTATCTTCTCGTATGATGGCTTATCTCTCCTTATCTGATATGCTTACTGTAATGCTGGGTCTTCCTCAGCCCATATTAGTTTTTTTGCTATAACTTATGGTAATAACTCGTTCTAGTGCCTGGTCGAAGAATTTTTGAGGTTGGCTTCCTCTGCTTGGCATCTCTTGCAAGCAAGAAGTTTTTTTGTAATGGCTTCACTCTCTCTGTTGACCTGAGCAAGCTTCTCCCTCACAGGCTCAGCGGTCTTTTTCTGTTCAAAGGTTTTTTTGATGAGGGCTGGGAAATTGGCCCTCTGAGGCTAAGACCTCACTGTACATATTTTTACCTCTTTTTTTAATAGAATTAGCGCTTATTCAGAAAATAAATAAATAAATAAATAAATAAATATAAATAAAATAATAATTAATAAAATAAAATAAAATAAAATAAAAATAAATAAATAATAAAATAAAAAATAAAATAAAATTAAAAATAAAATTAAAAAAAAAATAAAAATAATAAAATAATATATATATATATATATATATATATATATATATATACTAATTTATTTCCATAATTATTTGGATTAATTTTTTCCCATGATTATTAATAATTTTACTTATACAAATGGCTGTATACCTTGTTTTCCATTAGTGTCAATTTCTTTTTTCTTAATTATTTATTCATATATATATTATTTTATATTTTTATATATTATCATTTCTTTTTCTTTTCATGGGTTAATTTTTATTTTTAGATTCCTTTAATGTTTCTATTTGTATGTCTCTCTCCTATTTATATCATTGATCTTATCATATTTCTTATTTTTCTATCATGATGATGAGCCACACTTTTAGGCTTGAAACATCAATTATAAAAACTCAGTGTGATTGATCTGAAAAAATTTAAACAAAAAGAACTAAAACTCCTAAGAAAGGAAGGGATCTGACAATGCTCCTTCTATAGAGGAAAAAACCACCTTATATAAAGGTGGGAATGTGTACTTTACTTCTTCTAATACACGTATATCATGAGGGATAGTTGATTGACTCAGATGCATCCTTTCACATGACTCCCCATAGGGAGTGGTTAGTCAAGTACAATAAATGTGATGGTGGTGATGTCTTCCTAGGTGATCACAAGAAGAATAGAATCATAGGATGTGGAAAATTCAAGCTAAAGTTTCAAGGTGGAAGGATTAAAACACTTCTTCATGTTCTACACATTCCTAGATTAGCCATAAATCAAATTTATGTAAGCAGGATGGATGTTGTAGGTTTAAACAATGTTCAATAAAGATACCTACCGGATGGTTCAAGGTGCATTGGTATTTATGAGGGGAGTTTATACCAGAACTTTGTACAAGCTTCTGGTTAGCACTATTATTGATGGGTGCAACATTTATGTGGTTCCTGAAAGTGAAGCATAAAATGTAGTAGTCTTTGGTGAAAATACTATGTTGTGGCATCAAAGACTTGGAAATAGTGGAGATAAGGGCCTTTGAAATCTACATGGTAATGGTGTGGTAGAAGGTATGTCTAATTTCTCTCTGGATTTCAATTTATATGAACATTTTGTATATGGGAATCAAAATTGAGTGAGTTTCTTATTTGGTGCTAAGAGGGAAGAAGGGATATTAGATATTGTCCACAATGATGTGTTTGGACTTGTGTTGGTTCCATTGTTGGAAATAATACTGAGAGGGGGGCTGAACCAATATTATCTGGTTAATTATTTTCTTTTTCAAACCCAGAACATATACACTACTTCAGTTAGAGAAAACCACATATATATGCAACTACAGATAAGGAAACCTGCGTATACCATAAAAACTTATAATTTAAAATATCCTATAGATGTTGAACATTAATCTATGCATCAGGATCATATAAACAGTAACCATGAATAGAAAAATAGAGCAGAAGACAATCACACACAAGAACACAAGATATAAGGGGGAAACCCGATGTGGGTGAAAACCACCTGCTGCAATATGTCTCTATCTTTTCAATTAGAAACTTCTTTTTACAATGATTCTGTACTGGTGCAGTCCTTTACCAATACACAGGCTGCTACCTGCAGAGAGCTACAACCCGCTCTCCTTTTCCAGCTTCTCCTGGAAGGGATCTACACCCCCTTTAGTTCTTATACTAGTTGAGATACTAGTACGCAAGCTACTACCTGCAGAAGACTACAACCTTCTCTTCCTTCCAGGGACCACGTTTCATAAATTTTCAGACTGGATCCACAAATAACATCAATCAAACATCAATAATTTCTGCATCAAACAATCACCTTTTCACCAATCAAAACTGAATCAAAATAAACACTTCTGTGACGACTGTACCCAGATCATAATAATAGTAATCACACCCCACTTCTGAACGCTGTAGCAATAAACAGAAGCAACTAGAACATAAATCAAGAGATGTACGCAACTTCACTATTCAGAAACATGCGTACAAATCTATAAATTCATTCTTTCAAACATTCAGATATTAGTTAACTCAAATTATCAGATTTATAGATCAAGCGTGTGCCACATATCACAGATCAAAATAATATAGAGATACCACTATTCTAGCCTTAAGATTTTGACCCATCAATGGCACTTATCCTTCTCCTTGCGCTCAGGTTCCTTCTTCATTCAGATCCAGATATGCACCATAACCCAATCACATTATTCCAGATCTAGCACTTTATCAGATATTCAATAATTCAGAAGATGCCTTGCCAAATGATCTCCTTCCTCTTTTATAGCCCTAGGCATTTCACAATACCACGGACCAAAAACCATAACAATTCAATACCATGGACCCAATACTTGGGATCAACACTTTTGGATGCAATACCACGGACCAAAACCATAGGATCAAAAACTGTCGGACTAATACCATGAACCAACCATAAGATTTCCCATGTGCTTGCGCTTTTCTCTACATGAAAGTGTGTGAACTTTTCTTTGCATGAAAGGAACTTTTCTCTGCATGAAAGTGTGTGAATTTTTCTCTTCATGAAAGGAACTTTTCTCTGCATGAAAGTGTGTGAACTTTTCTTTGCGTGAAAGGAACTTTTCTCTACACGAAAGTGCGTGAACTTTTCTCTGCATGAAATGAACATTTTTCTGCATAAAAGTGTGAACTTTTCTCTGCGTGAAAGTCTGTGAACCAGAAAATAACTTTGCTACACTATAATTTATCATCTGAGATGAGTGGGTTGCCATCAAGTACAACATATGTATCATAATGCCAACATGTGTATGTATACATGACTTGGTATATGGTAAACCTGCGTGTATACGCATTATTGTCACAGCGAACCTGCGTATACCTCTCTGATCATTCTAGCTGTACTATGATCTGTCATCTGAGTGAGTTGCCATCAAGGGCAACACCTGTACCATAGCTGTATCATAATGCCAACAATATCCCCCTTTGGACTTGATGGCAACATCCACACCAAGTCACTCTCCCCCTTTGACATCAAGGGCAAAGGGTGAACCAAGTTATTCTCTCCCTTGATATGCATTCTGCTATCCATACTCCCCCCGAGTGCATGCTGAAGTCTCTAATTGAGCTACCCCTTTGTACATGTCAAGATTTACCAATTCATCCATGCTCCCCTTGAGTGCATGCTGAAGTCTATGATTGAGCTACCCCTCTGTACATTCCAAGATGTACCAATCCATCCATGCTCCCCCTGAGCACATGCCGAGTCTAAACAAGACCATGATAGTCATCAGTAACTGTCATACACCATATGATCTGCACTATAAGCATCTGTCACTAGAATCCATACTTGTAACCTGCAATCCATTCTCTTGGCCAATCAACAAACAGTAGCAAGATGTGTCAATAAGCATCATCACCAAAGACTTCTAACCATAATGCATATGCTCCCCCTGAGACTATGCCAACCATCATATACCATGAACGAACCATTTCCCGAGTTTGTTCTGCTGCTTTTTCCTTTAGAGCTCCATATATGCGACTCTGCAGCCTCTAACTCGCATATATACACGACTTATTTTCATAATATTTGTGTATGCAAATTGGAATACTGAAGGTCTACACTTTTAGTTTCCCCTATGTCTGTTATGTCAGCTAACTGAGTTTTTCTTTTCCATTTGCTGATACTTTAAATGCGGCTTCTCTCATATCTGATGGTCCTTGTTTTCTCATCTCAAAAGCAGTTAAGATTCGGTGAAGCTGCGTCACAGTGATTTTCTGTAGATCCTCCTTTTCTTCTATGGCAGACACTTTGGATTCAAATTTAGTAGACAAGGATCTCAAAACTTTCTCAACTAAGACAACTTCCTTAATTTCTTCACCCAGATTCCTCATACAATTGAAAATCTCATCTATACGCAGGAAGTAATTAGCTATGCTTTCATTACTATGCATCTTAATAGTTTTATACCGTATTCTGAGAGTTTGAAGCTTAGCACGTCTTACCTGATCATCTCCTTCATAGCTTAGAATGATTTTATCCCATATTTCTTTGGATGATTTGAACTACATGACCTTGACAAATTTTGATTGTGACAAACTTCCCAATAAGATAGTAACAACTTTGGCATTGAGTTCATATTTCTTTCTACTTGCTATATCTGTAGGAGTTGCTGATGGATATGTATATCCTCCTTCCACGATTTCCCAAACATCTGTTCCAAGCGATTGTAGATATGTTGTGGTTCTTATCTTCCAATAGACAAAATTGCTCCCATCGAAGATTGGTGGTCTGATGGATCCCTCTCTTTCTTGATTACTCATCCTGATGGATCTTCCTTCAAGCGATCAAGCTTCTTCTGAAGGACCTGCTCTGATACCAATTGTTGGAAATAATATTAAAAAGGGGGGGTGAATCAGTGTTAGCAAATCAATAATATTTTCATTTCCATTATCAGATTCATATATGCTACTTCAGTTAAGGATACCCGTGTGTATATGCAACTGTGTTTAACAAAACTACCGTATATCCAATAAACTTATGATTCAGTTAGTTGATATTCAATGAGTGCATCAAGACATTATTAACCATATGAATAGTAAACAGGTGCAGTAAAACAGAACATATCATCACACATAAGAAACACACATGAACACCATGATATAAGGTAGAAACCCAATGTGGGTGAAAACCACCTTCTGCAATTCGTCTCTATCTTCTTTTAATAAGAAACTTATTTTTACAATATTTCTGTACTGGTGCAATATAATACCAGAACGCAAGCTTCTACCTGCAGAAGGCTACAACCTTCTCTCGTTCTCCAGCTTCTCCTGGAAGGGAGCTACAACCCCCTTAGCTCTTGTACTAGCTGATGTACTAGTATGTAGGTGCTGACCTATAGAAGGCTACAACCTTCTCTTTTCTTCCAGGGACCACGTTTCATAAATTTTCATATTGGATCCATAAATACAAAACAATCACCACTGCAATACAATAATTAACTTTGAATCACCCAACAACTAAATCACTGAAACCCTGTCATCAAAACACAGTCACTAGAACACAGAGCAGATCCCAAAACTCTGCAACAAGCACTGGAACCAATAACAACCTCAAACATCAATTCTCATAATGTATACGCTACCAGAAAGCACGCAATCCAAAGCTTCAGTGACAAAAAAAAAAATCAAAGCGCGGCGCCCCCCCCCCCCCCCTCTCTCTCCTCTCTCTCAAACCTTTTTGTTTAGCTCACTTGGTTCAAAGCTAATTTATGAGAGTAGAGGTCTTGGGTTCAAATCTCCTTTTTGTTGGAAAAGAGGCGTTTTTTTTCATTTCCGCACATTCCCGCACTTCGTCGGCACCTTCATCAACTTTTCTTCAAAAAGCCATAACTTCTTCATCTGGAAGCCTTTTTCAGAGCCAGTTTTTTTGAACCAGCCTAATTTTTCGAGATCTTTCCATTGGAACACTTAGTTTTAGCATATATAGCTTTAGTTTCTGTTAAAATTGAAAGTACATGCCAAGTTATTCTTGACAACACCAACTACTTCCAATGGTGGTCCTACATTGTGGATTTACTTAGAAGTAAAGGTCTTTACAGAATAGCCTCAGGCCAAGAAACCAAACCGAAAGATGAAGATAACGCAACTAAATGGGAAAATAGGCAAGATCAAGCATGTGGGTTGATAGGGATGTCTATTTCTCCAGATCTTAGATTCCATATTGCAAAACTTGATACTCTTGATAAAGCAATGGAGCAACTTACTAAAGCTTTTGGGGAATCACAAATGAACTTAGAGCCCATAAACTTGAAAATGAGTTGCTTACATTGGACCCCAATAATTTTTCTTGCATTGAAGATTTTTTGTCCAAGTTCAAGACCCTTAGACTTCTCTTGGAAGGTGTTAAGGTTAAGAAAGAAGATAGTACCCTTATCTATTCCATTCTTACTAAGTTGGGACCAGCCTACCTGTGTTTGTTTCCACCTTCCATTCTACAAGAGAAGCCTTCATTTCACAAGGACAAGACTACAAGTCTCCTTCCTTTGATTCTTTTTGTGATTCTTTAATAAGAGAACAAGAAAAACCCTTACACCTTGGTCTTCTTAATCTTGAAAACTCTTCTAAGAAAGTGTTAACCGCCCAGCAGCAACCAAATTCAAAGAATCCTAAGAAGTCGTATCCTAAAAGGAATGGTCCTAAACCAAACAAGGGTCCTAAGCAATTTCAGCCTCAAAATGAAAAATAATTTTACCAGAATGATAAGGCAAATAAAAACAAAGGGAAGAAGACTGATAGAAATTGCCACTTTTGTAATCGAGATGGCCACTTAGAATCTAAATGCTTTAAGAAGATGGAAGCCTTGGAAGCAGCAATGAAGAAGCATAACATCCATTTGGAGCACTCTTCAACTTCATCTTCAGGAATGGCACTTTCTGCATGTGGTTGTCAATCATCTCGGTCTGGTTGTGCATTAAATGTATCTTCTTCTTCTCATTCTCATGATTGGCTCATTGATTCTGGAGCCTCTTATCACATGGCCAAAAACAAAGCCATGTTTTCTTCTTTACATGATTGTAACACCAAAAATATATATGTTGGTGATGATAGATCTCTTAATGTTGTAGGGACTGGAACTGTTCATCTAGACAATGGTCAGTTTAATGATGTATTATGTGTTCCAACCTTATCCAGCAACCTTCTATCTGTATATTAGATAACTCATTCAGTGAAGGTAAAATTGTTGAATTTTCACCTCATGATGTTGTAATCAAG
>APFE030668689.1:3736-41154 GCA_000404065.3 Pinus taeda | reverse complement strand
TGCCACCTCTTCCTATCTCTTCTACTTTTGAAAACATTTCTTCTTCAGATGATGAAAGTGAGGATGATAATCCTCCACCACCTTCTCAGGATCCTCAACCTCCAAGATGGGTCCGTGCTACTCGGGATGCAGCAGCTGATCTTGCTGGTGATCCTACAGATCAGCGACGTACACGTTCTCAGTTTGAAAGAGCCTCTTCTTTACTGGCTCAAGCTCCAGTAAATCATGATCCTGACACTTTGCAGAAGCTTCAGGCCATCCACATTGGGAAGTAGCTATGAATGAAGAATATCATTCATTGTTGGCAAATGATACATGGGATCTTGTTCCTCTAGCAAAGGGACGCAAACTTGTTAGATGTAAATGGGTTTACAACGAAGTATGGACCAGATGGGAAAGTTGATAAACATAAAGCTCGTCTTGTTGCTAAGGGCTTTTCACAGGTTGAAGGCATTGACTACACTGAAACCTTCTCCCCTGTTGCCAAAATGAACTCTATCCGCCTTGTTCTTTCCCTTGCTGCCTCTTTAAAATGGGAAGTCCATCAAATGGATGTTAAATCTGCCTTCTTGCATGGGGACTTGCATGAGGAAATCTATATGGAACAACCCATTGGCTTCATCCAACCAGACTCCAGCCTTGTATGTCGACTTAAGAAATCTCTTTATGGTCTCAAGCAAGCTCCTCGGGCTTGGTATGCCAAAATGGATAGCTTTCTTTTAGAATCTGGCTTTTCTAGGTGTTATTCTGACAATAATGTCTACACCAAGAAAGTGGGCAACTCTCTTATCATCCTTGTTCTTTATGCTGATGATCTTATTCTTACTAGTAGTGATCCCAACCTTATAAACCATGTGAAGTCCAACCTTAAAAAGAAATTTGAAATGACAGACTTAGGACACTTACACTATTTTCTCGGTCTTCAAGTCTTGCAACCAAGGAGGGTATTTTCCTTTCCCAGTCCAAGTATGCTTGTGATCTTCTTCGTCATTTTCACATGGAAGATTGTAAGCCAGCTTCTTCTCCCTTTCAGTCTGGAGTCAAACTTTCAGTCTCTTGTACTTCTCCTGAATTTGATGCTACCTTATACCGTCAACTTGTAGGAAAACTTTTGTATCTAACCCATACTCGTCCTGATCTTTCCTTTGTTGTTGGCCTTGTTGCTCGGTTTATGCAAACCCCATGTGAAAGTCATTGGAAAGCAGCTAAAAGAATACTTCGTTATGTTCGAGGTATAGTTCAGTTTGGAATTCATTACAGTGCCGAAGCATCTCCTCTATTGGTTGTTTTCACTGATTTCGATTGGGCTGGTGACCCTGATGATTGGAAGTCTACTGCTGGTTATGTGTTCACTCTTGGTTTAGGACCTATTACATGGGCTTGCAAGAAACAAGGTGCCATTTCTCTTTCTTCAGCAGAAGCAGAATATTTTGGTGATGTAGGAGCTAGTAAGGAAGCCTTGTGGCTTCATCAGATCCTATCAGAGTTTGGCTTTCAGCAGTAGCATCCGACTACACTTTGGTGTGATAATCAAAGTGCCATTCAGCTTTGCAAAGATCCAGTCCAACATCAGCATAGCAAACACATTGAACTACACATGCACTTCATCAGAAAGCTCATTCATGACCATGTTCTTGAAGTGCAATATTGTTCAACAGATGATCAAGTTGCAGACATCTTTACAAAGGCTCTCACATAGGCGAAGTTTACTAGACTTCGATTTATGGTTGGAGTTCAGGAAGTTATCACTAAGGGGGGATAGGCTCTAGTGCCTCCTTCCTTGTCTTATTGTGTCATATTTGTAAATCCTTCAATCCTATCCCAAGTTGTTCTTAAGGGTGGATGTTAGGATATTCCGACACATAGGAAATAGTTAAGTATAACTTGGTTTAGTATAGAGTTAGGTAAAGTGTGTTTATTTACTATGTACATTTGTAACTTACAATCCGACGTTCACGATATGTAGTGATCCGACGGTTCATTCTCTCCTCGGTATTGCCGACACTTTATCTGTGGCTTAACACCTGATTGGTCCATGATTTCTATTTAAAGCACATGGAGGGTTATTTGTAGGTTAACTGTTAACGAGAGAAGCTTATGTAAATTTTCATTTTTTTATTAATAAATTGCCTAAAGTGGTCGCGTTGGCTCAGGCCGTGGACTATTTCCCTCTTTGAGGGTTTTAACCACGTCAAAAATACTGGTGTATTGATCTGTGATCTGTTTGTGAGTGGTGTCCTTTGGTGTTCTGTCTAAGGAACTTACCCTGTAAATTCCTACACTAACCCCAAAGCTGGAATGGATTTTGTCATTAGAATCTTAGGGGAATCCTAGCGTGCTTCGAGTCTATGTAAAAGTAATTTGGAAATAACTCTAACTATTTGGTTAGGTTATTACAAATTGCTTGATTTTCCAGATTATATTTGTGTCGTAGAATTGGGTGGTCTATGAGGGTCTATGTCAAATGGGTTTTCCTCCTTGAGATGTAAATTCGTAAAGGTCATGATGTAAAGTGTCTTGAGGGTTAGAAAATGTTTTATCCCCTCATAAGTCCTATGTCCTAAGTTATAGGTCCTAGGTGATTTTTCCAAAGGCTAAGTTCGAGGATCCAAAAATTAAAAAATATATATATATATATTATATATATATATATTATATGAAACTAAAAAAAATAAAAAAAATAAAAAATAAAATTTAAAAAATAGGTTAAAATTAAAAAAATAAAATAAAATAATAAAATAATAATAAGTCAATGTTTTGAGAAAATAAATGCAAAGTTTTGATTTTTTAATATATTAAAAGGCATTTAAAATTTCGACGGATGAGATCAAAAGGGATTTTGATCCTTAGCAACGATCGAGATTAGTTTGACATGGATCACTCGAACTAGCCATTGGGAATTTTCCCTTTAAATAGGGTGTTAGGGGTAATTTGAGATCACTGGATCTGAGAGTCATGTGCTAAAGAAAGCTCTTTTGTAGTCATTTTTTGTGCAATAAAGAAAGACTTTTGGGTTGAAAATATTGCTGTTGTTACTCTTCTGGAAATGCTGTAAGATGTTTTATTTTTCTTCATAATTTTATTTTCAACCGTTGATAATAGCTTAATGAAGATTGATTTAGGCACATGTATCTTGTTTGATCTCTGGGGTTTGAATGATAGTTTAATTTCTGAAATATAATGGCAGGTATCTCCATTTGATTTGAATTTCACTGTTGTTTTATCCCTCTATGTTAATGGTTGATTTAAGTTGTGCAAGATATCCTTAATTTTAAGTTTACCAGGCGTTAGGGGAAGTTCTCAGCTGAACCAGCCAACTCCCGGATTGCATTTTCTGAAAGAGCCCAACCAGTTTTGATCTCGGGCTTATCATTTGAATTTTTTTTTATGAATGCACGAAGGGTTTTCTGAAGTACCTCACATTAAGTTTAAAATTCTGAAAATATTTTTGTGGCATAATGGAAAATCTAGCTATTTAGAGCCTTTAATTTGTAATTACTGTAATTATTTAGTTGATTTTTGTTAGGGTTTAGGGTTTCTTCCTTGTACTTTTTATTTCTGGTGTTCGGTTTTTTGCAGGTTGCAGGTATAGATTTTGAAAAATTTTCAGGGTTTCCATCAAGCAATTTGGAGCAGGAAGGATTTCAAATTTTAATTAAGTTTCCGGACTACGGTTTCAGTTTCTCTGCTGCTCGGGGCTTCATTTTTATTGCAGGAAAAATTTTCGATTTTTTTTTTTTTTTAAGTACGCTGGGTAAAGCTCCTCACTGCTACGTTAATTTTTTTTAAACGCTAAGTTGTGGCTTCATTGAAACTCCATGTTGCCTCTCCGCCTAATCCACACATTCTTCAAAGTGCTGCCCAACATTCTCCACCCAGTCACTGCCATTCACCTGTTGCTGCCTACGTTTCATCACCTGCACGATGGTTGCTCCGTCCAACTTTCTACGCAGTAGTTTCTAACACCTTCACGCATTTCCCTCAAGCATCCTCAGTTGCTCCTCATCGACCTGCAAAAATATCTTACGCTGCCTGTACTTTCCTCCAACGTAACACTCATTTGCTGCTACCTCCATGCTAGCCATTCATCCTTCGCTGATCTTGTGCCATCAAATTTTCTCCCTCACACCATCCGTCTATCTCTACACGCAGTCATCCAACCCCTTTCACTGCGCTGTCTCTTCATTGCAGATTCTCCCGCAGCCTTCCCCATCACCCCTCTCCGCCTGCGTGAAACCTCCATTAGAATTGCTTCTCATGCATATTCACCTGCAAAACCTTTCAAAATCGCATTTTTTACCTGTTCATTTCCATGCAAATGCTGCGTCCTTCTCCTTGCTGCCGCTACCCTGCATACGTCAAGCAGTAAAAAACAAAAAAAATCGATTTTTGCCACCACTCCCCACGTAGTTCCCTCGTACTTTCACTCAACTCTGCACCTGTGTATTGCTCCTCACCCGCAATTCATCATCTCTCTGTCCCTCATTACATCGCTCCATTATCGAACAGTGGCAACTACGTCTTTCTGCGATTTCCCCAAGCTTTGAAATTCCTTCGCCGTCATACCCTGCAACAAACCTGCGTTCACTCAAACAGTAAATAATTCCGATTTTCCTTTAGTTGTCTATATATGCGTTAGCTCATTTAAGTTTTAGGTTTATTAAATTTTTTTTAGTTTTAGATTTATTAAAATTTTAATTTAAGTTTGTTTTGTTTTGTTTTTTTTTTAATCATATATATATATATAATATATATATATATATATATATATATATATATATATTCGATTTTCTCTTTTATTTAGTTTCTAACTTTATAAAGTTAGCATTAGATGTAGATTAGAGTTAAGCTTTATTTTTGGTTTAGGTTTAGTTTAGTTTCATCCTCATTTTTTAAATTTGGTTTAGTTTTGCTTTATGTTTAAGTTTAAAAATAAAATAATAAAATCATTCAATTATTTTATTTTATTTTTTATTTTTTATTTATTTTATTTATTTTTTAGTTATTTATTTTATTATTTTTTTTTTCTTCTTCAGGTCTGAGTTTTTATTTAGGAATTTAGATTTTATATTGTGTGTATAATAATTAGAATTTAGATCTTAGTTTTAGACTTTATTTTATAATATTAGTTTTAAATTCCATTTCATTTGTATATATTTAAATTTCATTTTCATTTAGTTTAAATTTAGATATTTTGGGTCTATTTTGATATTAATAATAATAATAATAAATAAAAATTAAAAAATATTTTGAAAAAAGCTTAACAAAAAATTGAAAATTCACTTTTTGGCTTCTTTGGTGGTATCTATGTTCCACTTTTCCATAGTTAAATGCACTTAAATGCTTATTTGAAGTTAGCTATGTGAAAGTGGTAATTGGTGAGCATTTAAATTTTATGATCATTTAAAGCATTTGATTTTTCTTGAAGTTTAATTGATGTATTATTGTTAAGGCGTTGCGCGTTTGTTGAATATCTTGCATTTTGCTTATAAATGATTGTTAATCATGGAATTATAAAGTTCATATTTCTGCAACTTTTGATAAACAATGATTTAATCATTAACTCCATAAGGCAATGGTACATTAATTCCCTAAATCGATCAAGTGCTAGTTTTCCCTTGTTGTGTCTCCCAACGCAACTGGTTCACAGTTGGTCTTCCTTTATCCCATTGGGTCTACCCCCCTTAGCCTCGGGAGACGGCTTAAACAGAGAGATTGGGGATTAGGGTGATAGCCCCCGGCCTGAGCGTTGTCGGGCTACCCAGACGATCTGTGCGACAACATTTTTAGGCGCCGTTGCTAGGGATATTTTATTCTCGTTGTTTCAACGACATTCATCTTCTCATTTCTCATCATTTCCTCATCATTCTCATCTGTTCATTTCAACCGACAATGACAACATTTTTTTGCGCCATTGCCGGGGACAAAGTTTTTTTTGTCCTTGGTTTATTTGACATTTATCATTCTTTCATCTTTTTCATCTCTCATTTGAGCTGGCAGAGTCAACATTTTTTGGCATCATTTGGATCTTTTCATCGCCTTATTTTTCGTCATAACAGCAACTACTCTTCGGTTCATTTCTTGTTTGGGTGGCGACTCCATTTCTTTTGTTTTTCCTAGACAAGAAGCCTCCCTCATATCTGCTTGTTGGTTGATTTTTGGATCCTAGAATTAAATTCATTGTTCAAGTGGCGACTCCATTTCTTTCATCTCTTGTTTTTCTTGAGCAAAGATCTCTTTCTATCATCCATTTGGTCCCTCGTTATCCATCATGGATTATTCATTTAAACCATGTCATTTTACTAATGATCTCCATGATTTACCGGAACTGGCCATTTCCAAATTACCTTTGTTCTCGAGTGGTGGTTCAGTGGCTTTTAGAAGGCATTTATGGAGTTTTTATCGTATAACATTCATGTATTGTAGACTTCCTCAATATGATCATGAAGATGTCAAAATGCGTCTATTTGTTCTTTATTTAGAGGGTGATGCTTTGAATTGGTTTAATAATTGTCCTGAAGACTCTTTCACTTATTTAGAAGACATTTTCAATGCTTTTAAAGATAGATATGGTAATCTAGATAGCTCCCCTTGTGCCCCTAAAATTGTGCAATAGAATGAAAGTAATCTTATAAAAGGTCCAGCTGTCGATGAAAGATTTCAAGACAATTCTTCATACCAGAATGTGCCATCCACCTGTACCGTTGCAAATCAAATCCATGAAATTGGAAAAGAAGGGACAAATTGTAAAAACAGTGTTGACAATGAAAAGGAAGATCAGAAACAAATTATACAAGAACTAATGCGGCTGGTAAAAAATATGGGGATCAATCAAGAAAAATTTGTAACTAATTACACCAATGATATGGGAACTTTATGCACCCACTTGGAAAAACGTGATAAGGAGACCGTAATCATGAAAATTAAACACTCTGATCACATAACCGACATGCAAAGTCAACATGCTAAAGAAATTGAGACCATGAAAACTAATCATGACAGGGAAATTAATTTTATGCAAAGCAAGTTATCAGGCTTAGAGGAAAATATGATGGCCATGGAAGCTAATCTGATATGTCTTCAGAATAAGTTATTGACTATGGAAGAAGACCATGCCAGGGAAATTAGTACTATGAAATTTGAACACTCTAGCCAGATAGATGTCGTCACAATACAGGTACATAAATTTCAACAACAGTCAGAGGATGAAAGAAACCAGCAAACATTGACAAATCAGAAGCCTCCTTATTTGATGCAACAATCTGCATCTTATTATGAGGAGGTCATAGGTTTGATTGGAAAGTGGTTAATTGAAGGTGATCCAGATAAAATTAAGAATGATAAAGATTAGAAGCAAGATGAAGAAAGACATGTCAAGCATATCTTACATACTTCATTTGAGAGCTTTGAAGCAAAATGTTCCACATCATCTGTGATACAACTTGCCACGAAGAAGAAATGCAAAAGAAAGAGAACGAGAAGAATATTTGATGCATCAGACGGCCGCGAGTAGCTTGATTTTCGGATAGGAAAAAGTCCTACTGTATGCAGAATTGGAAATGGCACATCCGACAAGCAACCGATAGATTTGCCTGAAAGCAAGCAAATGCTTAGTATACACTATATTGAACACATCTGATGCCATGGGGCATCCTCTGTATTTCTAACCATACTCCTTGTTTTTTCAACATTTTCATTTCTGTTTTAGGATTAGATTTACTTTTCTAGATAGTTAATAAATGAAGAGCTTATATCTTTCATGTGCTTAATGTTATATGATGATTTTTGAATGGACGCTACTTATTTTTGTTGTGTGTTGCGTGGATACAGATTCTGGATTCTCACATTCCTATAATGTAGCAACGTGTCCCAAAGTAGAGCTAGATGTTGACCACTACGTGTCAACTACCCATAGCTGTACACCCCGTTTTTCGCAAAAGGGATAACGCTTGATCGATGTGTCCATGCCATTTGACTGTCATCATCAACCTGATCATGTTATGTTGTAAACCCAGTCCGCATGTGTAAATTGTAAATAATCTTAGCAAATATGAGTCATGTATGTAAATTGCCTAGGCAAACCTAATTTTCTAGTGATAATCTACGTTCTAGAAGGTTTTTTGTCTCACTGATCTATGATCGGCAGAGTTTTCCTTCAGCCTAATCCCAAAGCCGGAATGGATTTTTTCATTATAAGTTTAGGGGAATCCTAGCGTGCTTCGAGTCTATGTAAAAGTAATTTGGAAATAACTCTAACTATTTGGTTAGGTTATTACAAATTGCTTGATCTACTAGATTATATTTGTGTTGCAGAACTGGGTGGTCTATGAGGGTCTATGTCAAATGGGTTTTCCCCCTTGAGATGTAAATTCGTAAAGGTCATGATGTAAAGTGCCTTGAGGGTTAGAAAATGTTTTATCCCCTCACAAGTCCTATGTCCTAGGTGATTTTTCCAAAGGCTAAGTTCGGGGATCAAAAAAAAAAAAAAAAAAGATTAAAAAGATAAAATAATAAAATAATAAAATAATAATAGTCCAAGATTTTTGAAAATAAATGCAAGTTTTTAATTTTTTAATATATCAAAAGGCATTTAAAATTTCGACAGATGAAATTAAAAGGGATTTTGATCTTCATCGACGATCGAGATTAATTTGACATGGATCACTCGAACTAGCCGTTGGGAATTTTTCCTTTAAATGGGGTGTTAGGGGTCATTTGAGATAATTGGATTTGAGAGTCATGTGTTAAAGAAAGCTCTCTTGTAGTCATTTTTTGTGCAATAAAGAAAGACTTTGGGGTTGAAAATCATGCTGGTGTTACTCTTTTGGAAATGCTGTAAGATGTTTTATTTTTCTGCATAATTTTATTTTTAGCCATTGATAATAGCTCGATGAAGATTGATTTAGGCATAGTTATCTTTTCTGATCTCTGGGGTTTGAATGATAGTTTAATTTCTGAAATATAATGGCAGGTATCTCCATTTGATCTGAATTTCACTGTTGTTTTCTCCCTCTATGTTAACAGTTGATTTAAGCTGTGTAGGATATCCTTAATTTTAAGTTTACCAGGCATTAGGGGAAGTTCTCGGCTGAACTAGCCAAGTCCCGGATTGTGTTTTCTGAAAGAGCCCAGCTAGTTTTGATCCCGGGCTTATCATTTGAATTTTTTTTTTTTTTTTTTTGTTATGAATGCATGAAGGGTTTTCTGAAGTACCTCACATTAAGTTTAAAATTCTGAAATATTTCTGTGGCATAATGGCAAATCTGGCTATTTAGAGCCTTTAATTTGTAATTACTGTAATTATTTAGCTGGTTTTTGTAGGGTTTAGGGTTTCTTCCTTGTACTTTTTATTTTTGGTGTTCGGTTTTTTGAAGGTTGCAGGTACAGATTTTGAAAATTTTTCAGGGTTTCCATCAGGCAATCTGGAGCAAGAAGGATTTAAAATTTTAATTAAGTTTCTGGACTATGGTTTTAGTTTCTCTACTGCTCGGGGATTCATTTTTATTGCAGGAAAAATTTTTGAAATTTTTTTACGCAGGCTGGGTAAAGCTCCTCACTGCTAATTTTTTTTTTAAATGCTAAGCTATGGCTTCATTGCAGCTCCACGCTGCCTCTCCATCTAATCCACACATTCTTCAAAGTGTTGCCCAACATTCTCCATGCAGTCACTGCCATTCACCTGTTGCTGCCTACGTTTCATCACCTGCACGCTGGTTGCTCTGTCCAACTTTCTACGCAACAGTTTCTAACACCTTCACGCATTTCCCTTTGGCGTCCTCAGTTGCTCCTCATCGACCTACAAAAATATCTTATGCTGCCTGTATTTTCCTCCAGCGTAACACTCATTTGCTGCTACCTCCACGCTGGCCATTCATCCTTTGCTGCTCCTGTGCCATCGAATTTTCTCCCTCATGCCATCCGTCTACCTCTACACGCAGTGATCCAACCCCTTTCACTGTGATGTCTCCTCTTCATCGCAGATTCTCCCACAACCTTCCCCATCGTCCCTCTGCACCTGTGTGAAACCTCCATTAGAATTGCTTCTCATGCGTATTTACCTGCAAAACCTTCCAGAATCACATTTTCTGCTTGTTCATTTCCACGCAAACACTGCATCCTTCTCCTTGCTGCCACTACCCTGCACACATCAAGTAGTACAAAACAAAAAAAAATCTATTTTTGCCACCACTGCCCACATAGTTCCCTTGTACCTCCACTCATTGCTGTACCTGCATATTGCTCCTCACCTGCAATTCATCATATGTCCGTCCCTCATTACATCACTCCATTATAAAACAGCTGCAACTGCGTCCTTCTGCGATTTCCCCAAGCTTCGAAATTCCTCCGCTGTCATACTCTGCAATAAACCTGCATTCATTCAAACAATAAATAATTTTGATTTTCCTTTAGTTGTCTATATATGCGTTAGCTCATTTAGGTTTTAGGTTTATTAAATTTTTGTTTAGTTTTAGATTTATTAAAATTTTAATTGAAGTTTGTTTTGTTTTTTTATTTTATCAAAAAAATAAAAAAATATATTCAATTTTCTCTTTTATTTAGTTTCTAACTTTATAAAGTTAGCATTAGATGTAGATTAGAGTTAAGCTTTATTTTTGGTTTAGGTTTAGCTTAGTTTAATCCTCATTTTTAAATTTGGTTTAGTTTTGTTTCATGTTTAATTAAAATAAATAATAAATCATTAGAAAAAAAAATTCTTTTCTTTAGGTCCGAGTTTTATTTAGAAGTAGATTTTATTTGTTAGTATATAATTGATCTTAGTTAGACTTATTTTATAATATTGTTTTAGTTTCGTTTCGTTTTTATATTTTAAATTTCATTTCATTGTTTAAAATTTTATATTTTTGTCTATTTTGATCTAATTAATGATAATAATATTAATTAAATAGTAATATATAAAAATTAAAAAATATTTTGAAAAAGCTTAACAAAAAATTGAAAATTCATTTTTTGGCATCTTTAGTGGTATCTATGTTCCAATTTTCCATAGTTAAATGCACTTAAATGTTTATTTGAAGTTAGCTATGTGAAAGTGGTAACTGGTCAGCATTTAAATTTTATGATCATTTAAAGCATTTGATTTTTCTTGAAGTTTAATTGCTATATTATTGTTAAGGCATTGTGCGTTTGTTGAATATCTTGCATTTTGCTTATAAATGATTGTTAATCATGGAATTATAAAATTCATATTTCCGCAACTTTTGATAAACAATTATTTAATCATTAACTCCATAAGGCACTGGTACATTAATTCCCTAAATCATCAAGTGATGGTTTTCCCTTGCTGTGTCTCCCAACTCAACTGGTCCACAATTGGTCTTCCTTTATCCCATAGGGTTTACCCCCTTTAGCCTCAGGAGACCGCTTAAACGAAGAGATCGGGGATCAGGGTGACAGCCCTCGGTCTTAGCGTTGTCGCACTGCCTAGACGATCTATGCGACAACAATCCCCACTGCTTCATGCAGCCAACTTTCTCCGTTCTTCGATGGCTGTGATCAAGAAGAACCCTTAGGTGGACAACCAGACATATTTGAAGAACCTATAGGGGAAGAAGAAGAAGAAAACATTCCTTTGGAGCCAATGGCTGAAAATAGAAATGCTTGGGGGAATGGAGAGAGAATAGAGGGTACCTTTCCCATTTGGGAGACCAATGGGGACACCGAAATGAAGAATATAAGCCCTTCTGCCCTACCTCATTTCCATGGCCTAATTACAGAAGATCCTGACACCTTGTTCGAGTTTGCTGTCATCTGTCGAACTTATGACTATGCAGAAGATGAGAAAAAGTTGAAACTGTTCCCTTCTACTCCCAAGGATGAAACACTGCACTGGTTCATGGGATTACCTAGCAATAGCATCACAACTTGGGCTTAGATGTAGCAAGCCTTTAACAACAAGTATCGAAACTATTGTAGGTCAAAAGATACTAAAGAAGAAATCTTCCGAATGACCATAGGAAGTGATGAGTCCCTAGAAGACTACGAAGAGAGGTTCTAGCTCAGTTAGAAAAGGGCTAGGTGTACACTTGACCCTGAGTCTCTGAAGTTGGTATTTCTTAGGGGAATTCGAGAAGATCTTTTAGGTACCCTCCATCTACTGGCCAGGGGAGACATCTATCAACTATCCTATGAGGACATAAAGACTATTTTTAGAAACCATTTTAGAGCAACCGGAAAGAAAGGGAGGGGGAGTCAACCCATAGCTAATACCTCTTCCTCAAACTCATCCATTGAAGGAGAAATTGGAACCATGCTGGAAGACTTCAAGAGTGAGATGCTGCAAACTCTTGCCATGCAAATGGATACCTTAGATATCAAAAGGAAACAATAGGAAGCAGAGAGGCCTTTGGCCATTTTTTGCCCTAGATGCACAAGGAGACATCCTAGGAATGAATGCCCTTTGAACTCTATAGAGGTTTGTTTAGTCTGTGAGGAAAATCATTTCACAGATAAGTTCCCTTCCTTGCCTGGACTTAAAGCTGTATATCAAGGGGCCAAGGGAGTCACTGAACAACTCTATTACATAAACCAAAGAAGACTGCATGGACCTAGACCATACTAGTAGGGGATGCAAGGGACATCTCAGGCATACTACAACCCCAACCAAGTCACCTCCATACCTTCTTGGGGCCCTCTCGTTCATCCTTCCTAGTTCATGCCTCCTCCTTGGTCCTTCACATCTCAATATCATGCCCAACCAACCACCCATTCATTTCAATCCTACACTCAGCCACAACCTAAGTATAATGCATCTCATCAGGGGTGGAGGCCCCAATACAACCCTCTTCCTTCTCTTTTGCCTCCACCACCTGCCCAACCACAACCGAAACCTTATGCTCCACCAAAGCAACCCCAAATGCCTACCCATCCAAATTCAAACCTGAACAACAGACAAGCTCAACAAGTGTATATTGGGGAACCATCATGCCCAACTTATGCTCTGGAGATTCAAGAAATTAACCTGAGATATGGGAAGGTCCTTCCAGATAGCCAGCCTCCATTGAGGGAGGTTGAGGAAGATGAAAAGGAAAGATAACCTAAAGCAAATCCACCCTTTCCTAAGAGGATATATGTAACAGTCCAGCCTACCCTAGAAGAGACTGAACTCCTAGGAGAATTGAAACATTTATGTGTAAATATATCACTTCTCCAAGCCATAAAAGATGTGCCTATCTAAAATAGGTTGATCAAAGAGAATTGCTGTAGGCATCCAGGAAGGAGAAAGAGAGATGCCCCAACCATCAATGCCATAGGACAACTGTCCGACCTGATGTTGGGTCAGGTAATCTGTCCAAAATATTTGGACCCTAGAAGCCCAATAGTTGATGTCCACACCAATGGCACAATGATCTCATATACCTTGATTGATCTGGGAGATACCGTTAATGTGATGAAAAAGGACACAATTCTCAAACTTAACCTCCAGGGCTCCTTGAGGAAGACCATGACAGTGCTACAGCTACCAGACCGCTCCACAGTGACCCCTGAGGGGATTGTGGAAGATGTGATGGTCTCCATTGATTCTTGGGAGTACCCTGCTAATTTATTAGTTCTCCAGCCAAAGGCAAAGCTCACTGGGTATCCTCTCATTCTGGGAAGACCCTAGTTGGCTACAGCCAATACCTACATCAGTTGTCAAGCTAGCAAAATGACCATAAAGAATGGGCACATGTCCAAGTAGTTAATCCTATATCCTTCTACCAAACCCTTGCTAGAACATGATCTACCTCTCTGGTTGGAGGAGGAAGATGAGGATGAAGTTTATTCTGCACCACTTTGTGCGTTAGAAATCGCCATGGGGGGAACCATCAATATGCGGATGATATGATTGAAAATTTGATTCAGAATCCACCTCCCAGTGTATCACCATTAGAGGACACAGTAAGAGAAATCCAAAACAACCCCTCAACTGATCTCTGTGCGATCGACTCCAATTCTCTCCGTGTTAAGAATATTGAGTTCGACCTAGAAATAACGTTGAAAATCAATCCATCCTTATCCACTTCCCAAGAGAAGGAACTATGTAGCCTACTGAGAAAACATCTAGATGCCTTCGCCTAGAGTTATAAGGAGATGAAGGGAGTGCACCCTTCAGTATGTAATCATCATATATACATCAAGGAAGATTGCAAACCAGTCAGGAAACCTCAAAGGAGGATGAATCCAACACTTAAAGATATTGTTAAGGAAGAACTGCAGAAATTGCTTGATGTAGTATTCATCTATCCCATCTCTAACAGTGAATAGGTCTCTCCTTTGGTGCTAGTGCCAAAGAAAAATGGTAAGTGGAGAATTTGTGTCGACTATCGGGAATTGAGCAAAGCCAATAAAAGGACCATTTTCCTTTACCTTTCATAGATCAAGTGTTAGACGGTCTAGCAGGGAAAAAGTTTTTCTCCTTCCTAGATGGGTTTAGCGGGTACAATTAGATTCGAATCAGCTCAAAAGACCAAGATAAGACCACTTTCACTCGTCCTTCGGGTACTTTTGCATACCGAGTCCTTCCTTTTGGTTTGTGCAATGCTCCAGCCACTTTCCAAAGAGTGGTATTGAGTATATTTTTTGAACTAGTTCATGATGCAGTAGTAATATACATGGATGATTTTACTCCTTATGGTTCTGATTTTCAAGAAGATTTATCTAACCTAGGAAAAGTTCTAGACAAGTGTATTGAGATGAACCTATCTGTCAGTCCAGAAAAATGTGAATTTTGATGATTGAAGGGACCATGTTAGGTCATGCAATATCTCAGCAAGGACTGCAGGTGGACCCCAACAAAATTTCCATCATCCAAAGGGTCCCACCTCCTCAAAAGGTGAGAGAAGTCAGAAGTTTCCTTGGCTTAGCTAGATATTATAGGAGATTCATTAAAGATTGTAGCAAGCTAGCCTCTACTTTGTTTGGCCTCCTAGGCAAAGATGTTGAGTTCATATGGTCAGAAAACTGTCAAGAAGCCCTAGATACCTTGAAGAGAAAGTTAGTGACAACCCCAATTCTCAGAGGCCCAAACTGGGCCCTACCTTTCCACATTCACATAGATGCATTGAACAAAGCAAAAGGAGAAACCTTAGGACAAATTGATGAAAAGTTACCTTATACCATATACTTTATAAGCAAAAACTTTTTAAAGGTAGAGTTAAACTACACCGTGACCGAGAAGGAACTCCTAGTTGTCGTGCATTCCTTAAACAAATTCAGACATTATATCATAGGCAATAAAACCTTTGTGCACAATGATCATGTTGCAATTAGATATTTAATGAAAAAACCAGATGTAAATGCTCACATTATTAGATGGTTGCTTTTACTACAACAGTTTGATCTGACCATTATTGATAAGCCTAGTAAAGAAAATGTTGTTGCTGACTTTTTGTCTAGAGTAAATTTGCCTGCAGGTGAAGAAGGAATGGTGGATGACCAAATGCCAGAGGAACATATGTTTGCTATATCAGTACTCTCTCCATGGTTTGCTGATATAGAAAATTACTTGGTTTCAGCACAATTCCCACCACACCTATCCTCAAAAGAGAAGAGCAAGATAGTAAGTAAAAGCTCCCCTTTCACCTGGGTTGGAGGAAATCTCTTCAAACTTGGCCCAGATTAGACCTTGAGAAGATGTGTCAGGGAGGAGGGAGTCTTTGACATCCGCCTAACCTGTCATGACAGGCCTTGTGGAGGTCATTTTACAGCAAAAAGAGCTGCCTTCAAGATATTGCAAGTAGGCTACTATTGGCCCACTCTTCATCAGGATGTGAGGAGATATACAAGCCAATGTGATCGGTGTTAGAGGATGGGGAAACCTACTCCAAAGGATGAGATGCCCATGCAACCTCAAGTGACCTTTGAGCCATTTGAGAAGTGGGGCATGGACTTTGTGGGGAATATTAACCCCCCTTAAAATAAGAAACAATACATCATTATGTGCACCAACTACCTGACAAAGTGGGTAGAGACAAAAGCAATCAAAGCAGCAATAGAGGAAAAAGTAGCTGAGTTTTTGAGAGAAAACATATTCTACAAGTTTGGGTATTTGAGAGAGTTGGTCACAGATCAAGGCAATCAGTTCACTTCCAACTTGATTGAAGACCTACTCACACATCATAAGATCAAGCACAAAAATTCCACCCCTTACCATCCACAAGCTAATGGGCAAGTGGAAGTCACTAACAGAGCATTGGAAGGGATCCTAACCAAAGTAGTGAGCAAAAACATAAAAGACTAGGTGGATATATTAGTTGAGGCCACTTGGGCCTACAACACCACATGGAAGACCACCACTGCGTTCACACCCTATGAACTGGTCTATGGGAAGAAGGCTTTGCTATCATTATAATTTGAGTTCAATACACTAAGGATGGTAGCTCAACTGGACCTAGACCTCAACCATGGAAAAAAGGAGAGATTACTTTAGCTCAATGGATTGGATGAATACAGATTGAAAGCCCTTCTCCATACAGAGGTAGTTCAGCTTCAGAGAAAGATATGGCATGACAAAAATATCAAGGAGAATCAATTCCAAGAGGGAGATTGGGCACTACTCTATGATTCAAGATACAAAGATTTCAAAGGCAAGCTAAGGAAAAGATGGCTAGGACCCTACACTGTGGATAAATGCAATGATAATGGTTTAGTTCTAATTAGAACCATTGATGATGAAGCCATCCCCATGCTTTTCAATGGACATCGATTCAAAGTCTATAAGAAACCCCATTCCAAGCGAGAGTGAAAAACCTCTATGAGGTGCCCTAGTTGTTTAAAAAAAAAAAAAAAAGAGAAAAAGGAGAAAGAAAATGATTTTTTTTGTTGCATTGTAGGTTTGCAGGAGGACTACAGGGAGAAGAAGAAGGTGCCAAGGGGACCTAGACATTCATACCAACATCCATCTCATCTTCTCCACACCTTCCTCCATCATTTTTGGCATTTCTTTCTCCCCACTGTACCTATTTTTCAAAAACTGTGTTTTCTACAGGAGGCTCTATATTTTCTACAGGAGGCTCCTGTAGGAATTACAGAGAGCCAAAAGTGGCTACAGAAGGCAGTTTGAGAGACAAAGAAGCTTCATGAAGAATCTATAATCCCGCCTACAATTTTCAAACCTTCTTTCCATCATTTCCATGCTTGAATCACACCCCAAGCATCATTTTTTTCCTTGTCCAAGAAAAACACAAAAAAACAGTTTTCCAATATGAAAAAAAACAAAAATAAAAAAAAGGGAAAAGGCACCAATAACCATACCTGAAGCTTACCTATTTTCCCTCCATCATACATGACACCTCTAGCATCATTCTTGAGCTCCAAGCACAGGGAAACGCTGAAGTTTCAAAGGGAGAAGCAGCTACAGGAGCTCCTGTAGGAATTCTTGTAGCAGCTGATCCCATAGAAGTCCAACACCAATAGCAGTAGAGTGCACATCTGAAGGTTGGAAAGGCACATGCAGCCCAGCTCCAGCAAAAGAAGATCCTGCAAAAATGCACAACCACATATTAGCTAGAAAAGACAACATGCATGGAGAAGAATGAAGGCATGCAACAAAGAGAACCACAACACCTCACAACAAATAACCTTAGATCACAGGTAAGTAAGTAAATCACTCCTCTATTTGCATTTGTGTAATTAGGAGTCATACAAAGGAAACAATATGGTTGAGATTGAATGAGGGAAAGGTGGTCAATTAACTTGGCCACCTTCATCTAGTTTACTCCACTCATCCGAGATGCCACCTACACGTGCACATAGTCAACTCAAGAAAACATGCCAAGGACAGGTCGTGGAGGAAGTGTGAACTTTGATGCAATAATGAGGGATGATTACGAGGAGGGGCCATGATGACAAAGTAGGTGGGAACTAACGGTCTAAATATGGCCAATGTACACCTTGCCAGCTCAGCACTCATAACCAAAAATGTCCATAAAGTGTAATAAACACTCCTCCCCGAGCATTCTCACCACCTTTTCTTCATTCTCTCCTCGCAACTTAGCCACAACAGTCTCCTTGTGCCCCCACAGCCTCATAACCACCAATCTCCATCAACCTCCATATATTTTCTCTCGGCATTGTCTACAGGAGCACCTATAGGAAATCTACAGGAGCACCTACAGGAAATCTGCAGGAGGGACAACGAGCTTCTATAGGAGGGGCAGTGAGCCATTTTGAAGGGAGAAAACATGGGTTTTTGCACAAAATTCAGTTTGAAGAGGTAGGATTCATGAATTCCCCCTATTGAATATCAATACATGAAAGAAGTAGTCTCAATTTGAGCGAGAAATCAATCTTTATGAGGGCAGGAAATACATAAAAAAAATTTTGTTTAAAAAAAAAACACAGTCTCCTCTGTTTTCATTTTTCTAAAAAATTCTTTGTCTCCACCTCCATATTTGGTTTTCCAAAAGAGTATAGACAATATGACAAGAGGGTTTATGAGAAGGGAGCCCACTAACTCCATTAGGCTGCACATCCCCAAGAAGTGGACATATTCACAAGAGCAAATTGGATGATCTTTTTTGAGAAATTCCAAGGGTTTGACGAGGAGATTGCCTAAGAATTTTCCCTCTTTTTGGTCCCTCACACAAAAACACATGCCACTGTAACCATTAGAGGCCTCTCCATCAAAATAACCCCAGAATTCATTAGTAGGGTCACTACCCTTCTTCTTGGGATGCCTTGGAGTAAAGATGAAAAACCCATTGGCCAGGCTGCCAAGAAGAAATTCTTCCAAAACAATGAAACCCTTGTGGAAGATAAAAATGGAATTAGAAGGGATAGTATACCATATCCATGGGATGAGGTTAGCTACCAAATAATCAAATACATTTCTTGTGAGGGGAGACACATCATTGTCTATGGTTATCACTTCAGAATCCTCCAAGAATTAAAGTATGGCATGGACACTCTAGCACCTCAGAAGCTCAATATCCCTTACTTCCTCCTGCAATCCCTCATTGACTCTAGCACCAAGGCACTAGCATGAAATTTAGAGTAGCTAGCTCACCATGGCTTAATCAAAATCCTAGTAGAGGAAGCCCTCCATACCTTTACACTCCCTATAGCATGGGAAGTTTTTCGAAACATGACAACTGAGGATGACATAAAGGCCTTAACCTATGATGTCAGCCCTACCGGTAGCAAGGAGGAAGAAAAACAAGGGGGAGAAGGTGGAGCCAGGGATGACATAGCAGAATAATAAAGGAAGGAGGAAGGAATTGAAATAGAGGAGAAGAGAGCTGAAGAAACATAGCAGGAAGAGATAGAAAAAGGGACAAAAAAAGAGGCAAAAAAAGAGGCAAAAAAAGAGATAGAAGGAGAAAAAGAGGTAGAAAATGAAGAACAAGGAGAAGAGTCCCCTGAGGCTTTGAAAAGGGAGGAAACAACTACCCTCACTAGCCTCAATACACCAATCAAACCAAAGAAAAAGAGGAAAATAGAGACCTCCATGTATTTCAGGGCTAGGAAGAGCACGAGAATTAAAACATGCAAACCTCAGCCCTCTTCAAACATGTCAATTACCATTGAAGATTCACCCTTTCCCAAAGGGAAAGAATGTCCTTTCATGAAACTTATAACATATGAAAGGGGGACTCCTAGATCTTCCACATGGAAGGAAAAGGTAGTACTACATGACCTAAGAACAGTCCTACAAGAGGCTCAGAAAATTCTACAGGAGACACTATCAAAACTACAGGAGACCCAAAAACTTGAGAAAAGGATAGAAGGATAGCCATAGGTGAATGAGGAAGCACAAGAGATACAATAACCTAATCCCCAACCTAGTCTTGCCTCTTATTACAATCTACTTGAGGGAGGAAGGATAATCCCATAGAAATTTGCAATTCCACTATTTTTTGAATTGGAGAAAGAAAGAGTGAGAACACATATGTGGATGCAGGTAGCCAAATCCAAAGGAGTTGAGGATGTTTGCCATATGGAAAACAAACTCAGGGAAATGGGTAGAGAGTTGAGTGCTCTCAGAGATAGAGATGCAATTACAAGAAGCCACCTTGAAATTGAAATGAATTGCTAAGGAGGCAACTGCAAGAAAAATAGATCCAGCTGGCTTGCATGGCCAACTTATCCATGGAGGCATTGCAATGAAGAACACCAGCCAAATCCTATGGCCTCTATCTAAAGGACCAATGGTTACAATTCCAAATAAAGACTTTGGCACAAAGAGGCATAATGAATTTCCAAGACTACAGGCAGTTCATGGATTTGTGCGACCAAAGCACCTTAGAGGATAAAGCAAAGATGGCAGAATTCTACTTACACAACATGGCCATCACAAACATGAATGTGTGGGATCCCAATGCCAACCTAGGGGACCTACAATTAATTGCCATGGCCTCATGGATGAACCATGAAGAATTGAGGGCAGCAGAAATAAAAAGATTGATGATAAAGGAGAAGAATGAGCCATTAATGATAAGGGTTGAGCCATCAGATGCTATGGCACTTATCAGCACACACAATCTTCTTGCTAATGACCCTCATATTTCCCTTAGAAATCTCACCAATAAGGCACAAGCCATTGCACAATTTGAGGATATGGAAAGGCTACTTGGGGATGACTATGTGCATGCATGCATGAGGAGATGGAACACCTTTCCACACAGTTTGCAGATCAGGGAATATCATTCCCCCATGAGGTTGAAGGAGGCATTGAAAAGAGAGCCAATGTACAAGCGCTCCATGCAGAGGCTGAAGGTCAACTCGATTAGCCTTAAACTGAGTTCCCCACTACTGTTAGGCATGCTGGAAGGAAGAAGAGAAGAAGAAGAGGAGGAGTAGTGGAAGGACATAGATAGGAAGGCAATATTCTATGGCAAAGAAGAGCAGACCACATCGGAAGCCTGGGATGCTAGGGAGGCCACCAGGGCCATAAAATATGAGGAGATTGACTAGGTTTCTCATAGGATGAGCAACACCTTCAGTAGGGGGGTGATGATGAGCCTCATAAATGGGTAATTATATGGGCTCATTTTACCTCCTAAACTAGTCAAATCAACCATTCTCTTAGCTTATTGTATGATTTTTTGATTATATTTATGCTTATAGAGTGATTTGAGTTAGTTATTGTGCCATGTGGTCTAACATGTATTTACTGTAGATTATTGATGGATTTCAAGGTCAAAGTCAAGGATCCAATGGACAAATGACAACAATAACTCGACGTGGATAGAGGAGAGGACTTATAGGAGGGAATCCCCCTCATTTATTTCTCCTCACTTCGAGTGATGATTATCTCGAGTTTTGGGAGCCAAGCTCCCTGATTTTAAGGAAGCTATTGGTAGCTTAATTTGTATAAGTAGAGAGGCCTAGGGCCCCACTAGGGTCAGATTTTTTCTTATGTAATCTCTGCTCAAATTTCGAGCTTATTATTTTTGTGATAGTTTCATGTAATATTGCTATTGTTTTGAGAATAAAGATGGAATCCTTTTTGAGCTAGCACTAAGTTACCTCAGAGGGCTTAATCTCTTGGGTTATGTCCCAATCCAAGTAGCCAAGCTCCTCTTTAATTGTATTTGTATGCCTTGTTTCAGTTTGTAGATTAGTTTGCTGTTAGATGTATTTATCTTATGGTTAAGAATAAGTTTCTTTTGATGATTTAGTAGTTTGATTCCATTTATGCTTTCTATAGTAGGTTAAGCAGTGATAAAGAGAATATTCAAAAGGCTAGCAACAGTGCCTTGGCCTCTCTTCCTCCCTGTAGGACCATGATTTGACACAAAGACTCTCTTCCTGCCCCAAAAACATAGATTTTCCTCCTTCATAGGACTTCTAGTGTTTGCAGCCTTTTAATAGTCCAACTTTTCTTTGCTTTAGATCTTCTTCATCATGATCACTTCTTGATTTGCAATAGTCTTCTTTCATGCTTTCCTTCCCTACAAAATTTCTCAGCATTTCCTTTCATAGATCATAGTTTAGACCATTTTTATGAAAAACTCTGTTTTTCCTAAATGCATTCATTTCACTTGTTGCTTGATTTCCTTGGTTGACTGTCAGTTTCTATGTAGCAATTCTCTTCCAACAGTAGTGCAGCTTATCAGAAATCACACCCTCCATCTGATCCATGCCCTATAGGTCTCCCAATCTCACCTCAATTCTGCCCTAGTTTCCTGCATTTTTCCATAGAACTTCTTCCTCTCTCCTTGAGCAAACACAATCATCTTTCTCTCTCTTGGTGATTCATGGTAGACCTTAGGCACCCTAACACCTCATTCCAACCTCCATCCACCTTTTTTACCCACTCTCACACCCTCAAAATGGTGAAAACTTCTCTCGGCCTCCTCCTGTAGGCCTCCTGTAGTTTCCTTGTTTTCCTCCTATAGATTTCCTATGTCCTCCTGTAGATTTTCCTGTAGGTTGTCTTTTGAAGGCTGAGTGTGGGAAAAGCCTCCAGAAGGCCACTTTAGACCTCCTAGGACCCATCCACACCATCCTACATCCTCTCAAGTCCCAAAACCTCCCTTCAACGCCACCTATTCGCTGCCACACTCACACATAATAAATCAAATGCATGTCGAATTGACATAAAAATACATAAAAATCCAAAAATATGTTTTTTTGCTCATTTACTTCCATAAATAGCATGGTTAGATGTTGTTTTCTTTCTTGAGTAGGCATTGCGTTCGTGGTTTTCATAGTGTCTTTGCAAAAGTAGAATTAGATTGTTAATTAGGGTTTACTAGGTCTTGCCTTACATTCCAGTCCTTTTCCTTTCTGCAATTAGAATAGCCTCTGTAGAGTAATCTTTCTTTCTTTCATCACCCATAGAGCTTCTTCTGAGATCTATAGAAGTTGGCTTGAGCTCCTAGTGATCTTGTGCTGGCTGACCAAGCGACAACCTGCAGTAAGAACTAGTACTTGTGCATACAACACCGACGCTTCCAAGTTTGTTACGAACTACCAGGTTGATAAAACTAAAGTTGGCAGCCCAAGAGTTGCAACATTCTTGCTGCAATACTGGTGCTCACCAAATATCTTGCAAACCGACCGTCAGATTGGCTTGATTCCTTCACCAAAAAATGTGGCTTTTAGAGGAGAGTCAGTTCCACCTACAACATAGTCCTGAGAGAGAGTCTGATGGTCAACGCTTGGTCAAACTTCCGATCTACAGTTGCAGCCATAAATTTTGTGTCTTCCTTCAACACGTGTGAGAGAAGAGTCCCTTTCTGCATAGTAGGAGAAGAGCCTCTTTTCTGTGCAGGAGAGAGAGAGAGATGTTATGAGATGTGAGTCCAAATGAGGAAAAGGCCTCCTGTATTTATACACAACTGTTGATGATTGAATAGATGCGATTGTTGGGCTTTTGAGCCTACAGGAGTTGCTAGTCAGCTTGATAATTATTCCATAATCAAAATAAATTCATATCTCCATAAATACTTATCGGAATCGGATGATATTTAGATCAATCCTACACCTCTCGATGAGAGGAATCTAATAAAAATATTATTAGCCATGAATAATATGACCCACATGGAGTTTGGCCCTAGTTTCTAGTTTTGACACTCCCTCTCAACTAGGGAGAAATCCATCTATAATTCGTCTGTCGGTCGCTACTATTCATCCATCAAATGCACTACCCTGTACAGCTTGACCCCTGCTCTGCTCTTCTCTATTCTGCCTGCTATGCTTTGTTCTGTTCTGCCCTATTCTGATCTTCTCTACTCTGCTTTGTCCGAATTATGAAGAGGAAGAAATGATCGAGGATGTATCATACCATCCTCCACTAATTTAAAGTTTGTCTCAGAGTGTGTACCACTGGTCCCAGACTAGTCCTCAACCAACCCAAAGTCAGTGTCATAGTGGGTACAACTCCTATCACTGGTCCCATACCAGTATCATCCTTCACTAACACAAAGTCAGTCTCAGAGTGTGTACCACTGGTTCTAGACCAACCCTCAACCGACGTGAAGTTAGTGTCATAGTGGGTACAACTCCTACCACTGGTCCCAGACCAGTATCATTGATCCTATATCAATGAAGGTCATCCTAGCATAGGGAGTACAATAGATACAACGATGCATCCATCAGTATTACTATGGTCCCTATCCTCATTTCCCTGCTCATTGATCAGATAAGAGGTACTTCCCATGAGTCCCAGACTACACGGTTAGGATACCTCAATAGGAGAACTAATCAATCTTGTCCATAGGAGAGCGAATCATCCTGTCCCAGAAGAGAGCGAATCATCTTGTCCAACAAGATAATGAATCATCTTGTCCACAGGAGAGCGAATCATCCTATCCACAGGAGAGCGAATCATCCTGTCCACAATCGCCATGGAGAACTGTTGTGGGATAAACTCCCCTAGGGTCTTGGGTGAATACCCTAGCAGACTGGAGGTTATCTATGCAAAGAAACACACATTCCATACAGCCATAATGCTACTATAATCAAACTCTACGATAGGGGCGTACCTGAGGTCCTACGTTTGAGAAGAGCCTTCCAGGGTCCAAACCCTTCTTGGAGTTCCTTTGCTCCTTTGACCTGCAAAACAATCAATTCAAGAAAGTAAAATAGTATATGGACTAAACATCATAAAGAAACCATCTTCATATTATAAGGAAAGGTAGTTAGTTATGCAATTAAACAACTGTTCACATATGAATCATAATATGAATATCATAAACATGAAGAATATCTATATACAGGAACAAAGACATTGTGTTTCTTTTATTATAGAAATAAAGTACAGAAAAGGAATAATTTCACCTGATTCGTCCTTTCGCAGGCTCCAAGCGGAACCGTCTCCCGGATTCGTACAGTTCCAAGCCTTTAACAAAATCTTCCATGATTTCTCCAGATATCTCAAGTAGTATGAATCATCACACACCAAGGAAACAAGGGTTTCTTGTAGAATGAGGAGTGCAGGAGGACAAGATCTTCAACCTGGTCAGGGAAATCTCAGCTAGTATATTTCTCTCTTTCTCTCCTCCCTTTGGCCTTCATAAAGCCTTTTTATACTTCTCCCAAAGTAGTTTTTTAGTTGGGAATTCATTGGGAACAGTTGGGCCACGGGCACTAACAAGTAATCAACAGGTAAAACCCGTGATCTCCGCCTGAAATTAAGGAGATTTATTTTTTTTAAGTGTTTTCAAACATATACGTGGGTTGGGTATACACATATCCGCGTATACACGCGTTTAGCTCAGGGAAATGTCGCGTATAGGGAATAAAACACTGTTTTTTAAATTTGGGACCAGGTCTGGAAGGAGGGGTTTCCCTAGTCCATGAGTGCAGCATCACAAACCTCAAGAGTGATATTTGGAGCTATAACAGATGCCCCCTAATATATGAGGTCAGAAGGGGTGCATGATGGCCGAAATGTATTAAGCAAGTTCATAGAAAGGAAATCTGTCGAAAATTGAGAAGGATTCCACCAGAATTTAGCCTGCTAAGCCACAAAAGGAGATCAGAAAGAAACACTGTCTGAGGCAGGCATACCCATGCTCGGAGAAAGTACAACATGTCCGCATATCGAGTATAAGCGGATCCACCAAGTATACAAGTATAAATGACTAGAAAATACATAATGGATCATCTGATCATGATCGAACAAGTACATGTCTGAATGTCACATATAAGAATGTCAATGATGCTAAAGGATGAAGCGGATAACTGATATCAAAGACTGATCCCAAAAAGTACCAACTGAACATGATGGAATAAGATGGTACTACACTGCAAACTCAGGTGCCAACATATAAAATGTCGCCATGAATGACTGCAACATATAAGGTGAAGTGGTATCTACTAGCAGCAATAGGAGCAACTATCAAGTGAACCAATGAATGCTGATACAACATGAGGTCTTCACTGACCACCATGGTACATTTCTACAGCATGGGAATAAATGATCTGAAGTTGACCATGTGAGAAATAATTTGATTACCAATCATTGATGTATACCATTAACAAATGCGAGACTACTCACCGATAATGATAATGAGCGTCAAGGTACCCAGTACAATCCAACAAGTGTGAATAGATGAGCTGGAGTCGAACACCTGTAAGAATCTATCGATCAGGAGACAATCATGGGTTCCCACTGTCGATAGCGAAGGATCTGCCACTAATGACTGCAAACCCCAAGGTATTGCCAAATGAACTCTAGATCTTTTCCCTAGAGCAATGAGTCGAAGTCGATAGGGAAAGATAGGCTAGAAGGAAGGAATTAAGGCATCGTCCATCAATCTAGTGCGAGGGTAACCCATAGGCCAATAATGTGGAAGGAATTAGACGAAAAAGATGTAGTAACCCAACCGAAGTACGTTTCCAGTGTACACAAGATGTGGCTAGCGCACGATAGAAACCCTCTGAACCAACCAATAATGAAAGCTGACACAGAGGCAAGGTATCCACCAATAGGGTCAAATGGAAACCAAGGTACTGCATGAATCGCAATGTGTGATAATGTAAGCTGATGTCGGACACAAGGGAAACCACTCAGTCAAAGACCCATGATACTGATCGATGCGGCACAAGGTGACCTATCAATAATGAAAATAGGGCCAGGGTGCAGCTCTAGGCCTGTCCTCAGAGCAAGATGTCGTCGTCGATAAGGACAAGACCCGCCAGCAAGAAGTCAATAGAGACCTTCTCAAACCGGCACGAGTAAAGGACCAATATAACTGATGTGATGATAGACATAGCACTAAAAACCAGGGATGGCTGACAAAAAAATAAGTCAAGAGACACCACAGAGAGGCCGACTCAGGCTAACTTCCCTTGAACAAAAGCACGACTCAATGTGACTATGTGGCAACATATGATGACTCTGTATAAGCTCCTTGCGTAGGAGGCACAAACGAACCCTCCATATGATTGGAAGAGAAAACCAATCGTGGGAGAACTGACTCAATAACAAGGTTAAGGCATACCTAAGTCAAACTAAATCCCACCCAAATGGAGGAGACTTTGCTTCAAGTGATTTGTTCAAGGGTGACACGACTGACTCTAGCTGCCAACAATAAATGGAAATACTGTCCCGTTCCCGCTCTTTTTTGGAATATATAATTTTTTTGGTCTTTTTCTTTAAAGCTAGAAAAAGAATAAAAGAATGCTATAGTAAAGTGGAAAGAACGAGTGTCAGCGAAGCAAATGATCTAGTTCCTGGGAGTCGAACATTCCTATGCTTGATGCAGGGAGGCGAAAACTGGCGAGAGACACCCAAAGGTGCGTTCCTTCCACGAGTCAAGGTGTGTCAAGCTGTAGAGGTCAAAGGTATGCAAGTTTGATTTTTCAGTCGTCATGGTCAAAATTTGGCTTAAACACGAGTCCAAATGAAGCCGGCTTAAGGCCAAAAGGTGCAGATAGTTAAAATGCAATGCAGTAGTACAACTCAACAAAAAGGAGCCTCTAGGGTACAAGGCCAGAACGAAAAGAAGAAGCAAAGAGGAATGAGTCTTCATCGTATAAGTCATGGCAGAACTACAGAGGAATCCCAAGCCTACTCAAATCGGAGCAGCATGGGCAACAAATGTCAGTGAGGTGCTAACTAGGATGCCCATGTAAAGGATGGCTCTACCATCATGTCATGATTTAAAGAATCGGCGAGTGAAGATGGTTTGCAAACCATAACACGATGGGATCGACCTTATGGCAAGTGTATCAACAGATGGAGGCTAGTATGCATAATGCAATGGAAAAAATGGCTTCCCTAACCTATATGCCAGTGAGAAAACGATACCTGCCATGACGGGTCAGCAGTCATGGAACCGTCTCGAAACTGTCGAAAACGTCCAAAATGTCCTGAAAATCAAACCATTCTCGACATTCCAAGCTCCAAAGTTAAAAGTTACATGAGACCAAACAAAATCAAGTTTTGTAAAAAAATTGACATTTTCAAAGCTTATAAAAAGGTTTTTGGACTCACCATTTCACCATTTGAGTTTGAGAGCAGAGAAGTGGAGTGAAAGGAGCAAACTTCCCATACACCAAATTCAACCATTCAGATTCTTCCAAAGTCTCCAGGTAACTCTCATTCTTATCTTGTAATTGATTGTGACTAGTTTTAGAAGTTTTGATTAATGTTTTACCGTTGAGTTTTTTGCCAAAAATTTCTCCGGAGCGTATACGTGGGTTGGTAATATGAAACCCGCGTACACGCAGGCCCTACATCTGACTGTGTGTAAAGGGACCCGCGTATGCGCCGTGGACATTTCAAACATAAAAATTAACGGTTCAAATTGATTTTTCTTTCAGGATGCCAGTCACCTGGCGAGAAAGAGAGCATACCATGGTAGATGATGAAGTTATGAATAGTCCTGAGGCTTTGGATGCATTACGGGGATGCAGTTTGTTGAAGTTCTTCAAATTGCCAAATATGAAAGCAAACACATGTCTGCTCGAGATGCTTCTTGATTATTGGAACATAGAGGAGGATGATTTTATGATTGACCAGATGCCACTCAGGATAGAAGTGGAAGATATCTATTTCATCACGGGCCTTTCCCGAAGGGGAGAGGTAGTACATTCCCGGGGGAGAACACGGAGTAGTCTCTCGATCGAGGACTACGTATAGATATATTGCCCGGGACATTCGAAGAAAGTCGGAAGTCATATTTCCATCACATAGTGGCGAGTCTATCATTGAGGATAATCCTGTTCACAATAGCTCGAGTGAACAGATCCGCTTCTCTGCATCAGGCATCACGGCTAACCATGAGCGTGGCAGTTGACTGTCTCACCACTGTGTTTGATTGGTGTACTCCTCTTATGGCTAGCATGAAAAGCCAACTCACTTCTATCAAGAGAGGACAAACCAAAAACTTCGGTTATGGGACTATTTTGTGCTCTTTCTTCTTCAAGAGAGTCCCTGCACTTCGTCCTAGAGTGCCAGTTTCAATAAGCGCCCCACGAGATCCTCGAATGGGCAGGTGGGCTGACTTGATCAAATGTCTGGGAGGTGGGGAGGTCCCATGGACTGCTTTCGACGTCGACTTCTTTTCTTGGTGGGATCAGCAGATCATCGCCATTGATGACTACCCCTATGCCGGGTTGGATTTCCGAGGAGATCCTGATCTAGCATTACCACTAACCGCAACATGGGGCGACATTGGTAAGTGATTTTTGATGTTATGATTTTTTTTTTGATTTTTCAAATATAGTAATGAACTTTGAAAATGTTTTTGATCGGATTCAAATGACTAATATGATGATCATGTTCCAGATATTGGGCTAGTATGACCAGATGAGTTCCCATGGCAAAAATGTCGCGGCCAAGGGGTCGAAGAGGCGGCTACAGCCACGGAACGAACTCTACACACAGTTCAACGGCATTTGGTGAGGCTGACCCACCAAGTGCTAATGACGGCGGTAGAGGACCTTCCTATAGAGATGCAGCGTCATGTGGTTGGCATGCCATGTGACTGGGTCCACACTTTTAGGCGTGTAGCCAATGCAGTAGTTGCCAACTTAGCCACTCATCCTCAGCCGGGGAATTAGACATAGTGGACATGATTATGGGCATTTGAGTCCCAATTTTGTATATTTTTTAGACAGACTTATGTACACTCAAGACGCTTTATGATATATATATACAGTTTGAATTTTTGATGCTTAATTTATTGTGATGAATGATTGATGTGCCAGTCTAATGCTTGATTAGCGATAGAATCAGCTAACCAATTATGAGATCTTGGAATATGAAAATAATTAATATAAGTAAATGATCTTTGCAACAACCTCACTCTTAAATACATGCGATATAAACATGGATCCCTTACCCGATAAATGTTATTTAATTGTGACACTATCAATTGTGAATCAAGATAAACTACCAATGAGTCGATTTTGCGAGAAATTGCCTCAGATAGAAAATTAATGACGGCAGTATACTCAACCATATTGTTTGAAGCGGGACCAATGCATACTCCCCTTGATACCATCAATTGACCAGTTGGATAATACAGTACCCAAGCTGCGGAAGCGAGATTCTGAGTGTGCCGACTAGCACCATTAGCGAATCCAAAATAGACCAAGTCATCCATCAATACCTGCCAAAGAAGACCAAAAAGTGTTGATATCACAAACTCTCGACAAAATATGTACAAATATACACAATGTACAAAGAAGCCATTTCTTAGCTGCTACTTAAGCAAAGTACTTCTTAAGGTAGAGCCCGTTTCGGGGTTCCGCCAATTTGTTTCCTTCGAAATTGATTAACTCATACGACCCTTTTGTTAAAACTCATTTAATTATGAAGGGACCGTACCACATAGGTTTGAATTTTCCTACCCCCAAGGTGTCCTTATCTTGGTCGTAGACCAAGACGAGGTCACCTTAAGAAAAGACACGAGGACAGACACCTTTATCATACTGGGTTTTAACCCTTTTCTTATGAGCCTCATTTACTGTGGCTGCATCTCGACGCTGCTCATCGAGATGTTCCAAGTGAAGGAGGTGCTCTCCAAGACGAGAGGTCTCTGGAAGGAGCTCAATAACTAACTTAAGAGATGGAATTTCACATTCGACAGGAAAGATAGATTCCAACCCATAAACTAACTGAAAAGGTGTAAAACCTGTAGCAGTCTTGACAGAGGTTCATATGCCCATAGAGCCGGATACAACATAAGATGCTAATTGGATCTATTTTTATCAATTTTCCTTTGCAGGATCGTCTTAAGAGTTTTGTTTACTGCCTTGACTTGTCCATTGGCCTGAGGATAATAAGGAAACGAATGTTCCTGCCAGAAACCTAGTTTGAGAGCCAATTTGGACATTAGTTGATTCTGGAAATGATTGCCATGGTCAGTGACAATCTCTCTTGGGATACTGAACCTTGAGATAATTTGATTAAAAAGGAACAATACCACTGTCTCACTATTGTTTTTATAAGTGGGCTTGGCCTCGACCCACTTCGTGAAGTAGTCTACGACCACGATAATTAACTTGTGATTCGCTACTGAAGGCAGATGACAAGTCATAAAATCAATACCCCACTTAGTAAAGGGACCGACAGTGACAATGGGAAAAAGAGGAGCTGGATGTGCGCGCATCTTCCGAGTATAAACTTGGCACGGGTGACAGCATTTGACCGCTTCAACACAATATTTGAAGAGCGAAGGCCAAAAATAGCCGGCACGCAAGATACGCTGAGCTGTAGCAAGCCCTGATAGATGACCACCACAAGCTCCACTGTGGCAGTCAATTAGCACTGACTCTGCCTCCTCTAAGGTTAAACAACGCCGAAGGATTGAATCAACCCCTCGATGATATAATGTATCACCAATGATAACGTAATTTTTAGCGAGGTGACGTAATTTGCGACGTTCATCCTTAGAGAAAGTAGAGGGAAATTTCGAAGTCTGGAGATAAAAAATGATATCTAAATACCAAGGGTCGAGTGAAGAAATGAGGAATAAGTGTTCGTTGGGAAAAATTTCCTCGTAAACAGTATCCTCTCCACAAGGCAACTCGGAAATTAGCTCGGCAAAACCATAGATTTCTTGGACTTGGCGGACAAGAACTCGAGATCAAATTCTTGTAGAATGACAATCCATCGATTATATTTTCCCCTAATCACTTGCCTACTGAGGACAAACTGAAACGGATTGAATGCTGCCAAGACAAAAGTTTTGCGTAGCAGAATATAATGACGGAGCCGCTGGACAGTGTGGACAGTTGCCAAGGCCAACTTCTCAATCGGAGAATAGCGAAGTTCAGGACCTATCAAGCCTCGGCTCAAGTAATAAATCACATGCTCTATGAGAGCATCGTCTTCCTAAATGAGAACCATACCAATGGTTGATTCTGCTGCAGCGAGATATAAAAGGAAGTCCCTACCATAATCTGGTGGACTCAAAAGCGGGGCAGAGACTAATGCCTTTTTCAAAGTATCAAACGACCACTGCACAAAGTCGTCCCACACGAATGGAACCCCTTTGCGGAGCAAACGCATAAACCCTTTGGTGATCTCAGCATAGTTCGCTATAAACCGTCTTAAGAAATTAGCCTTCCCTTGAAGACTTTGAAGTTGTCGAATGGAGGACGGGGGAGGCAACTGGACTATCGCCTCTACCTTGAAGGGATCACCCTAATCCCTTCATTTGACACGATGAACCCTAACAACCGACCGGACGTAACCGCGAAAATGGACTTGTTGGGATTCAACCGGATTTTATAAAAACGAAATCGCTCAAAAACCATTTGAAGGTGACTGGGATGATTAGTGCTTTTTTGAGAACGAGCAGCAAGATCGTCCAAGTACGCTTCGATGATATGTTTGATGTTGTGGAAAGCATATGACATGGCCCGTTGGAAAGTGGCTCCAGCATTTTTGAGACCAAACGACATCTTTCTGTATGCAAAGGTACCCCAGGGACATATAAAATCCATCTTATGTTGATCTTCAAGACGGATGGAAATTTGATTATAACCAGAAAAACCGTTCATGAAGGAAAAAATATCATTACCCGCACACTCGTCAATAATCTGATCAATGAATGGCGTGGGGTAATTATCTTTTGGACAAGCCTTGTTTAAGTCCCTAAAGTCGATGCATACTCAGATTGTTCCTTTCTTTTTATCTACAGGGACTGGATTAGAAACCCAATCGGTAAGAGGAACAGGGTATATAAAACTCGCCTTGAGTAGCTTCTCTACTTCGGCTTTAATGGCTACCGCTTTCCTAGGACTAACTGGTCAAAGTCTTTGACGAACCGGCTTAGCATTTTCATACATCTTGATCTCATGCTGAACTATAGAAGGATCAATGCGAGGCAGTTCCTCATAAGACCAAGCAAATACATCTCGAAATTCCTTGAAAAGGTCGGTGTAAATTTTCACTTCTTCAGGGGAACATTCAATTCCGATGAAGAGATTCTCAATCACGTTAGGGTCCCTAGAGATGTTTATAGATATCATTTCTGAGATCATCAACATATTACCTTCAGCACGAAAGTGTGCTGGAGCCAAGGGATTTGATATCTTACAAACATCACTAGTGAATAGCTTGGAGAACCTATCTTCCACTTCCTGCAATGGAGGAAGGAAATATGAACGATGGTGTAAGCCTTCCCAAGGTCGATCTACACCCATCATCACTTCGAGGATTGCTTCTTCAGAAGGTAAAACTGTATCTAAGCAGTCCAAGGTGGAGGTGAAATCAAAGGCCCAAGTCGGGGCCACATAACCCTCAAACTCCTCTTCGGAAGAAGGAGCGGAGTGGTCGTCTGCAGAGTTAACAATAGACTGGTATCTAAGCTCAGCTGCAGACATAGGGGATGCCATTCCATTTACTTGTCCTTCAGCTAATGTGGTCATAGGTGAAGGCAAGGTCCAAGGGTCCGAAAAATAATGAGTTCGGAAGAATCCTTCTCGAGGAGACTCCTTGGATGATGAAACGACATTGATTCGAGCGATAGGAGAGGGAAACTCAAAGGTACCCATCAATGAGGAATACATCCCAAATCCTAGATTCTCCATAGGCAGGCAAGGGTTATCCACTAAGGGGACAGTAGAGTCAGAAGTTGCTTGAGGATCAACTGGAAAATAATCCAACTGATCAACCTTAACAATTTTCCCTTCATGAGGAAAGAAGATGACACGAAATAGAGTCGAAACGATGAAATCCATCTCGTATAACCAATTCCTTCCTAAGAGGAGATTATAGTCTAGGTTAGCATCTATGACCTCTACTTCAATATTGACGACCTTTCCTCCAACACATATAGGAAAGTCCGGGATAATCCCATGCGGCTTGTGAGAATGCCCATCAAACACAGTCAGAAGGGTAGGTGAAGGAACAACCGAAGGAGATACAATGGCATTCCAGCAAGACATCGACATGACGCACGTGGAAGCTCCTTCATCAATAACGGTGTGAAAAATATTAATCTTTCGGTATGTACACTTTATCTAGAAAGCCATGTGATGAGGGAGTCACTTTTTGACATTTAACATGTCAAAAGTGAGCACTAAAGAGTTTGTTGGATCAACTGCCCCAATTGCCGAGAGTAAATCACTTCATTGAGCTAGACACGACTAGAGAACCTCTAAAGCAGACATGGCACATGGACTCTGGCCCAGATCCTCCATAATGGAATAATTCTGTGCGGCCCTAGCGTTAGGATTGATAGTTGCGCATTTAGCGGAACCTTTCGGTATCCGTGGTATAGTCTCAACAGGGGGTCGCTCAATTTGAAGGTCGGTATTTCTGGGAGCAGTTTTGTCCTTGGAAGTTTTGGCTTCACCATAATCATGTGACAGAGTAGCCACATGTACATTAGAACCCATCATGAAAACGTTTGACGTTTTTCCCCTTCCTGGCTGCCCCCTGAGGAGATACCAGGATTTGAACTCGCGCCAGCAAGGAATTGTTGCCCTTGGGGAAAAGGGTTGGTTAACACATCTTGAGAACTAGAAGTTGCTTGCTGCCCTAACAAGCGCTGAGCATCTTGAATCTTCGGGCAGAGATGAGTTAAATGGTCTCCACTACACAACTTGCATGGAAACTTGACTTTCTTTCTAGACTCATTTCTACCCTCACCAGCATTATTGCCGGATTTATTTGTTTCAACCTTCCCATCCTGATTCTTTTTCTTACCTCATCCTTTCTTTTTCCCATTGGAGTTTTGGTTTCCTTTGGCGTTATCAGATTGGACAGCATTAATCGGAGAGGTTTAGGAAGACGAAGTAGTAAACGATGTGACTTGGTTGTTTGAAGCAGTTTGCAATGACAACTGCTGCAATTGGCTCAACAAGTTCACCGCATTCATGTCTACCAATCCAATGATAACATCCCCATGGGGACTTGGATTCGACTTGGCTATGTCAACCTTCGACCCAAGAGCATCTGGCAAGTATTTTTGTAGGATCCCAGACTGAGAGTAGATCAATTCTAATTGCTGGGCCCTAAAAATAGCTTGCTCCTCAGAGTAAACTCCGGACATCGAGACATCCTTAGAGATCTCAGGTTGTAAATATTTCAAAAACCATTCGAGACGGTACTCCGGAGGGACTTTGAATTTAATGAGCCTCTTTCTCCGTCTCCATTCCTGAATATGGTCAGAAATGTGAGTTGCCGTGTCCTGACGAAAATTGGCCAGAAGTTCAGTTCCGGCATCATAACGGACGGACAACTGGAAATGATTTAAGAAAATATTAGCTAAGTCGGAAAAATATGTAAAGCTGCCCCCTGGCAACTCTATATACCATTTGGCCGCATTACCAGTCAAGGTGCGCTGAAAAAGTCTCAACCTAACTGAATCATCAATAAGGGAGTTCGACGAGCACCACAAATGGAATGTGGTCACATGGTCGCCTGAGTCCTCACCGCTCTTCCCTTTGAATTTTGGAATGTCCAAAGGGAGTTTGGTTGGGGCCGGAGGCTAGGCCAGATTATATTTGATTGGATCGTTTGTTAACTTTGTGAGGTATGGCAAGTTCAAAGTTGCCAGAAACGGAAGCCTAGGAGGACCTTGGGGGTTCCACCCAGACTGGGCGGAACTCCCAGAGTTCTGAAAAGATTGGCTTGGATTTTGGAAGGCACCAGGCTGCCCGAAGTAACCTACAGAACCAGCTGAAACAAAAGGCATGCCTTGTGATCTAGCATAACTCAGAGTTTGACCAACTCCGACCGCAAAACCTCCATAACCGGCGAAGCTTCCTCCTAAAGGATTATAAGGAGCGGAAAACCCCTGATAAGGATCCCAAGTAGAGGCTAGGGGAGGAATACTTCGAAATGAAATAATTGTGGAGTACGGCCTATTCCCTTGTTGGCCGAGAAATGAATTCCCAGTTCCCATACTACTAACCGCAGGGTTAGTCCAACCTTGAAAAGGATTGCTACCTTGTCCTAAAGAAGAGAAAGGCATAGATATAATTGTTGGGTTGGAATGTGGTATATGACCACTTCCAAAAGGAAAACATTGGAATGAAGCTGATCCAACCATCATGGAGTTGGCGGCACTAAACGGAACTGACGGAATACCTTGTGAATGGGTGCCAAATGGGAAAAATCCAGAACTAAAAGCATTGGTTTGGAAGTTTCCACTCGTAGAAGGAATGGAGGTAGACCCAACTAAATATGTGCTAGCAAAAGACTCGAATAAAGAAGCGGAGGGGATGGAAATAGTTCCTCCCCCTTGTATAGATATTGGAGTCTGCACAGTCGTAAAACTTGTAGTAGAAGCAATGCTTCCAGTAGTGGTCATCGATAGTAAGTGCATAATGTGACCTGAACTTGACGGTCGATGCGTTGGAGACCCAACGTGTTGTAATACTTTCGGATGACTAGGAGGTAGGGGAGAATTCAGAGCCGCTAACGACTCTGAGAGTTCTTCTACCTCTACGTTATCTTCCGTCCGAAAGAGAACTCGAGAAAGTACTGGAGTATTTCTCTCTTGTCCTGTGGAAGTACCAGGTCTATCTTGAACACTGATGCCCCTGAGGGGAGGATCAATCCCCGATGTGTCAATTGCCATGGGATGAAACCCACCGGCAGTATTACCTCTGCGCCTTCTAGGTGAAGGCTCTAAACTTGGTGGTGAAAGACCACGAAGTCTTCGAGACCGTCTAGGCGATCGGTCAACCACTTTGAATTTTTGTTAAGATCTAACTAAAGACTCAAAAAATTGAAAGCTAGGCCAACTAGGAGCACAGAGCACACACTATAAAGTCCCTAAAGATATCAGCCAGTCAAACAACTTCCAAGTATTTCCGCTCTGGGTGATTAGGACCGGACACCAAAATACGAGAAAGTGAAGTAAGGGGCCTTCCGAAGATAGTTTGGGATAATGACGACCGAGTCCTATCAGCGAAGGTAACAGAGGAAGTTACACTGACCTCCTAACAACAGCCTGTGCCGGTGCAAGCCCCCAAGCCTCACAAGGATGCCCTCCAGTAGTACCGTTGAGAGTGATACAATGTCGACCTCAGTGCCACGGGATTCCCCTCCGCAGCCACCTGTGTAGATCCCTAGGAGTAGCAACTAAGGTTACCAACTCGTATCCGAAGCTAGGCGGAATAGTCGTGAGGTAAGTTCAGACAAGTAGAAGAGGGGGTCTCTCTCTTCCCTGTCTTTACAGACCCTCGTGCTTAACTCCTAGATCCGAAGCTTTCCTGGTCTTCCTAACGCTATTGGATTTTCACTCACTATTCAGACTCCTATGTTTGACAATTTAAAATGGCCTGGGAGAGTTAACTCTCCACTCACCTAATCCAAGGCCCTAAAATATCCTAAAACTTGTTGATGTGTCTAACTTGACAAATATAAAGTTCTAGTATATTTTAAATTAGCGCTTGATTTTAATGGGTTGTTATTTAAGTCAAGGGATAAACAGAAGTGAAACTAGTGGTGTTTTGATGCAAAATAAATTAATAAAAACCAAACTACATGCAAATGCACTTGTTTTCATTTTTCGATGAAAAGAAATTTCTATAGAGTTCAGAGGAACTTCAAA
>APFE030668687.1:3993-25643 GCA_000404065.3 Pinus taeda | reverse complement strand
CTCAAGATGAGGAGGATAAGCCTCAGCCAAAATATTGGTTTGAAATAGTTACACCAAGATAGACTTGATGAGCAGCATATCAAGGTCTCATTTTGGTGATAATAGAACAACTATTGAAAAAGAATGCTACATATTGTTGGAATGATGATTGTAAGAAAAGTCTAAAGGTTCTCAAGGAAAAGCTGGCATCTGCTCCCATTTTGGTTTTCCCAAAATGGGACATCGAATTGCATGTACATGTTGATGTGTTGTGTATCACACTAGTCGTTGTACTCATGTAGGAGGGAGCAGAAGGCATTGATCACCTAATCACGTTCACTAGTCAGCGGTTGTATAATGCTGAAAATAACTACTGAGAACGAGGGACTAGCGATGGTATACGCGCTCCAGAAATACTACTACTATCTACTTGGTGGGCACTTCAAGATGTATACTGATCACTCCATGTTGAAATACCCAGTGAACAAGCCTGTGGTAGGGGGGTGCATATGTAGATGGCTGTTATTGTTTCAAGAGTATGACTTCAAAGTCATCATAAAGCCAAGACATTTGAATGCAGGACCAGATCACCTATCACGCATTGAGAACAATGAGGAGCCGACAAATTTGGAGAAAGGACTACTTGATGCATAGCTCTATGTAGTGCACGTCGTAGATGGCCATTTCAAAGATATAATCCATTTCTTAACCATAGGAAATGCGCCGCATGGATATTCAATCTAGCAAAATAAAGAATTGGTGGTACGCGTGACATATTTTTCTATTATCGCGGGGCACCTCTACAAAATGGGAAGTGATGAGATATTACAAAGATATGTACCTAAATTTGAATGGGGGTAGATCCTTGTAGAAGCACATGGGGGGGTTGCAGGAGGACACTATGCAAGATGGGCAATGACACAGAAGATTCTTCGCGCTGGACTATGGTGGCCAACCCTACATCACGATTCGAAAGCATACTACTGAGCTTGCGATGTATGTCAACGGATTGGGAAATCATCATGAAGCGATGAGATTCCCCTCAATCCACAGATGATGTTGTAAGCATTCAGAAAATGGGCGATAGACTTTATGGGGCCGATCAACCCTCAAGGGAAGAAAGGTGCGCACTATATCATCACTACAACTGAATACCTGAATCGATGGGCCGAAGCACAGTGAGTTAAGGACTTCACAACCACTACAACTTTAAATTTTTGTTCGACAACATGTTGACTCAGTTTGGATGCCCGAAAATTCTAATGAGTGACGCCGGAATGCACTTCCTAAATGAAATTATCAGCACAGTCACTGAGTAGTTTCAGGTGTATCATCAGCAAAGTACGTTGTACCACTCGCAAGCTAACGGGACAGTAGGAGCATTCAACAAGATTATAGAAACTGTGTTAACCAAAGTATGTAACACACAGTGAAATGATTGGGACTTGCGCATACCTATTGTCCTATGGGCATACATAAGTACATTCAAGAAATTAATGGGTCAGACATCGTTCTACTTAGTCTACGGAATGGAAGCCATCATGCTAATGGAATACATTGTACCCAGTTTACGAATCACAACGATGATAGGCATGGTAGATCACAAAGCTTTGGAAGAAAGGCTCACGTAGCTGGAAGAACTTGAGGAAGAATGATTTTTGGTGGGATTCCATCAGCAGGTATAGAAACAGCGGGAGAAAGCTTGGCATGATCACCACATCAAGTTTCACACATTCAAAGTAAACGATTTAGTACTATTGTATGAAAACAAGTTTGAAACATTCCCATGAAAACTCTGCATGCATTGGTTGGGACCGTACATGCTGAAAGAGGTTACAGATGGAGGTGCGGTCCAGCTTGCCAAGCTTAATGGAGATCCCTTCCCAGGATGAGTAAATGGCAGCCATCTGAATCCCTACATGAGTGGGTTGGCTATATGACTAACCAATTGAGCCACATTCTCAGCACTCTGAGCAATTGAAAGAAGGTGCGAGACTATAAACAAGTCTGCAGGAGGACTGTGTGTACAGAGGGTTCCACGTAGGGCGAATATATCATATAAATTGTGGTCGCGCATAAGGGGCTATGCTGCTGCACGTACAGGATGGAAAGTGACCATTGAGGTCACTGTTCATGACAGGATGGTAAATTTATGACAACAAGGAGCAGACAACAGGCAATTAAGACATGAAACCATAACTAGATTTGAAACAATCTACCACCTGTATCGCATTAATGAGCCAGAAAAGGAGGGAATGGTTGAATTTGAATTTCAACAGTTCTATAAATGATGGCTGGTCATCAACTAAACAAACCATGGCATTTTGGGACTTAAGTTATTGTGCTATCCAATAGGTATGGACCCATCAAACTTCGACTCTTTGGGAGTAATCCCAGTGATTGCGACATTTCCAAAAGAGACACAGGACCTTCGAGACAATGTAATGTTGACAGCCAATGCTGTCATGCCAAGCCCAACATCATTGGTGGGAGATGTATCAAAAATTCCTTGACAGATAGTAGGACCAGTCCGAATGTCACCGCGAAACTGTGGTCTGGTAAGTGATATATGAAAGATAAGGGAAAGCAGTGAATCTTGGGATAAAAGACAAAATTCCATTGAAAAGTGCATCCCTGGGCCACATGCCCATGATGAAAATTGAATATTGGGACCTCGCGGATAGCAACAAATCTCTTGAAAAAATGCAACACAAGCTTCATTAGACATTGAGTATACTAGACCAAAGATCACAAGCTTGCTGCTCTTCCACAAAAAGTTTACTCATTTGACATCTCAGCTAGAGCTAAAATCCTATGAGGGGTTGCTTTTTGTTAACCTAGTAGAGTAGAATGAGCATCATCAGTTAAGCGAATTAGTAGTGGCAATGGAGCAGGAGCTTGAAGAAGCGTTGCGGGAGGCAAGGATGGAGCAATAGATTGTAGTGCATCACTCACAAGGATGGTGGACCATGAAGCCATGTCAGCGTGCCTTACCACACTGATGAGTGACTCGGGCGAGTCACGATGATTGTGTTGGGGGCCTGTTAGGCAGCAGATCCCCCACATAATGGTTTTGGGTCTTAAAGCCCACAATTTTGGGTAATGGCATTGTAAAGGCTTCGCAAAGTGCATGAAGCATGAATTGTAATAAGTCAAGTCAAAGGGTAGTCAGCCCTAAATTATTTTAATTTAATCTAGAAGGTGTCAGCCTACCCATGGTCTGTCGACCATGGGAATATATAAATAGAGCAAGGCTCAAAGTGTAGAAGGTAACTTTTGGATCAGATCTTAAGTGTATGGGTTTCTGAAAGTAGTTTGCTCTGAGTTTGTATGTCTGAGTCATGGGTTGTAGTAGTACAAGAGACTTTGCAGCTACGTGCATAGAGGCTAGGTAGATTCCACAACTGTGTGTTTGGACCCCTGCAACTAAGTGCATAGGGTGGAATTAGATTGTACTAGAACAAAATATTAATCAAAGATGAGTGTTTCTGAAATATTGTGCATCTAGTCGTAGATCTGTGTGTTTATTATTCCATTATGGTTTTATGCATCTATTTAAGGTTTATGTTTGCATGCATTTGTTACGAATATTGAATGATTGATAAAGACTACTAAATTTAGTTATATCTATAATAAAACATACTAAGGGTAAGGGATCTAGAAAACACCTCTTCGCTCTTGATACAAGGGCTTCATGAGGGTCAGATAGCTGCATGAAACAGTACAAGTCAAAAAGATTGGTTCTTGAACTCTCTAGACCTCATCAAGACATCCCAAGGGTGTGGAAACCTGGTTCTATCACCCTCCCATACTACCTCGGGTGAGACCTCAGTCTGCGCGGAGACTATTGCAGAAAGGGTCGGTAGTTTTGGGATTTGTTTGGCTAGAATAATTCTAAACCTGGGTCAGGCCCTAACAAGCCAACATGGTTCGCAACATCCTTCAGCTAGTGAAGGACCCTCTACTGTTTACACCTTTGAAGCAATAGATCTGTAAACAAGAGCCAAATCTTATGGAGCTCCTGTCGCTCATGCAAAGGAACCTTCCTCAAGTCAAAACCCAATGCCACCCAACGATTTGCATATCAAAAGGATTGTTGCTGACCTTGTGATTCTCCCCCCTAAAGGGGCACTTCGACGCACAATGCATAATACATCTGCACGTGCCACCCAAAACTACAGCATTATAGAAGACTTGGCACAAGCGTCATCAGCTATGTTGGTGCTCGAAGTATTACAAACATGTCTAGCACAAAGGAAAGATTTGCTTTTGGCCATTGGTGGCATCAACCCATAGGATTCCATGCTTGCAATTTTTGACATGGAAAAGTGTAAACCTCCCCTTTCCCACGAGCTTGAATTTCAGATGCAAATCTTTCTGAAATGTAAAGGCATACATAGATCTGTCATTAACGAAGTTTCTTCTACCTATCTCATGTCAGTTTCATGTTGGCTTGCTTTGGGTTTTCCAACCCTATCCCCACAATCAAATTCCCTGAAAGTTTTTGACAGCCACACTTTCATCCCAAAAGGTTACCTAGCTAGCTACCCCATCACCTTGTATGGGAAAATGGTAACGGTGGACATGGAATTCATAGACAAAAATCTCAACTATAATCTCTTGTTGGGTTGTAGTTGGATGTATGCCATGATGCCCATTATGTCTACTGTCTTTCGCATCATCCTATTTCCATTGGATGGAAAAGTAGTCACAATGGACCAGCTATCTTTTTGCACCCTTGATTATTCCCCATTACCAAGTGGCTTTGTACCCCTAGTAGGTGGTGTACCTAACTCTTACGTTAGTATCGGTACTAGTCTTCTGAAGGCTTCTTCCCTGATGGGTTTTTTCCTTCTATAGTTGCCAAAGGTTCCACAGATGGTCAATATGCTTTCATTCATTCCTCATGAACATACTAATCAATGGATCCTATCGGCTCCTTCAAACCTTGAAACTTACGGAGAACAAATTCCACTGTAACCAGTTGAAATGGCCTACCAAGGCATTCAATCTGCATTCGAATCTCTAGTCACTTTGGTTATAGACAATGGTACCATTTCCCCTTCCACAATTTCTCCTTCTTTCAATCCACTCAATCAAGTCCTACCTACGGATGAAGCTATTAGAGAAATCATGAGTTTAGAAGAGCAACCTTGGGAGGGATTGCACCATCGTGTTTCAATATATGATTCAGACATGATGCCTCTTCAAATTTTGTCACCTGACATACCAGAAATATTTTCCTCACCATATACAACTATCCGAACATTGGATGTGGAAGGAAACATGGGAAATATTTCAAAGACATTGCTCATCGATATTTCTGTCATGACAGGCATCATGGAAAACATCCAGATTGGAGCAGATTATAATCCTAAGGAAATTGCAAGCTTCACCTACCTTTTTAAGGAATTTCGTGATGTATTTTCCTGGTCTTATGAGGAAATGCTCAACATAGACCCATCTATTGTTGAGCATGAGATCAAGCTTTACAACAATACTAAACCTATCCGCCAAAGGTTGCGACCGATCTATTAGCTCACTAATTTGTCTTTTTACAGGAAATATTAATCCCTACATTAGTTGTCAACCCGAGGTAAGTCTTTATATTTCAAGAGTGCTAACACAGTATGTGTAGTGAAGTTAGAGGTTATCTAATGATGAACCATTGCAATCATTAAAGTCCAATTCTTCAATCCAATTCACACAACTTTGCAAAGAAACTATCTATGAAAGGAATGCTCACAACACCCTATGTAATTCCATACAACTTGTTCCGAAACCAATTGGAACTTGAATGAAAATGAAAATTACATGGAGAATTACTCAAATAAGCTTGAGACTAATCACACTCAATCAAGTAAATAAACTATGATTATTGAACAACACCACTCAACTCAAATCAATACGTATTACTAAATAGGAATAACAATCAGCAATTGAACAACAGTCTGTAAGTGAACAACAACAGTTATAAAAAATTCCTAAATGATAAACATTCAATATTGCAATCCGTAGAAGTTATTCAGTCTTTGTTTCCTAAGATCTATGATAACATTCATTCAATCGAACAACAATCAATCATACATTCACTTATTCTAATCAAAGCGCTTACTTAATTTTATCTAGCAATTTCAGTATAGAGCTAAGTGAACAATAGTGTAGGTCAATATCATTAATATTCAAGATAAGAAAAATATCTAAACATTAAATCAAATACAAGGAACAAATGTAAAATATAAAAAAAAGGAGAAGTAGAACTTCTTGTGACTGGGTCCAGAGTCACCAGAAGCCTCTACTTAATAAAAACTTAGAATATGGAGATGTATCAAGCGCAACCTTCTTTCATTAACTTCAAAGTACTAGCTGACAGAGTCATTGAATTAAGAACTTTTTTACTCTAAAGAGAATAATTAAATATCAAAAGTTTGAACTGTCATCTAGTTTCCTTTTGACCTTATATAACATGAATGGAAAGTAATTTCGCAATATAAAATCTCATCATATGATAAAATAGGAGTAATCGAGCTAATCTTTTGCTTCCTTGTCTGCCCCAGACATCGTGGCTTTTCACTTTATGGCCTTGTGTTTTCCTGCCAACTAAACAACCTTTTCCCAATCGCATATCTGCATAAAAATATAGCAAAGAATCAATTTTTTGTTCTAAATTCACCTATTCTATCACCAGCTAGTTTCTTCCAACTTTGATTGATATTTTCATTTGATTCTATAAATAGAGATAATATTATAAGGATGATCAATAAATGAAGCATTAAGTGAAGAGAAATCATACCCTTTTTTCATCCCAACATACTCCCCAACTTACCTTGTTGCGCGTCCTCGTGCAAGAGTTTAGTTCAGATGCAACTTGGTGAGGGAATAAGCAGGGTATACTTCTTCCCTATAATTCCTGAAACCTTTCTTTTGCTTGACGATAGTGAAAGCTTGGGTTACCCCATGATCTTTTAAGTTATAATGACTACGATATTAATTAGGAGGGTACCATATGATTGGGGTTATGTAGTAGCATCCTATCTAGTCTGGTCCCAATGTTAAAATCATATTGCTATATTTGAAAAAATGGGACGAGGTGTCTTGGAAGTTACGATATCCGAACAGCTCCTGACCCCTCATAGTGTTACTGGAAACATCCCATCTTTGCTTGGATGTAGCTAAAGATTCTTCTTTAATATCGTAGAAGTCTTGCTTTCTACCCTGAATGATATCAATATGGATTAGCCCTAATTTGCCTACAACACAATTTTTCTTCATAAACTACTTATGCCGGATACATAGGAGCAGTGGTTGTGTAGGTTCTCCTCTGGCCCTTAGGTCAATGCTATATTCATGCCTTTTGAATGTATTGTAAGCCTTGGCCCATTTTAGTTGATTAGCAACAATGGAAAGGAATTCCTGAAATTGAATGTCCCCTATGAAAGGGGTAAGGGTGGCTATCCCTGTCATCCTCTAGAACAAAATTATGCATATAGAGCTCACAAAGGAGGCACTGAATCTTCTCATTGTGTTCTTTAAAACACTTAATAAAATTAGGAGTGGTTTTAATTTTTGTTAATTTACCCACCTTAATTGCCTTAAATTTTAACAGGAGATATCTTTCCATGAGAAATAAATCAAAATTAGTAGCGGGAGCTCAACAAGACAATGTGTCTAAATAAATAGAACAGACAGTCTCCATTTGTTCTTTGGATTTCTACAATTGACCCTTTAAATTTTCAACCTTCTTTTTCTCAGCCTTATATTGAGCAAAAGTCTCATCCTCTGTCCTGGTAAGTGCCCTGAATTTCCTCTTTAGCACTTAGTGTTCGTGAAAAGGGATCACCTTCTCCTTATGCTAAGCTAGCTCTTGATGAACTGTTAAAAGTTCATTTTCTAAATTTCTAATCATGACTTCTCTAACCAAGGGGGTGTAAAGAGGCATTTCATCTATTTGGACTTCTACATCTTGGATCTTGTCAGGGATAGTATAGATAGCAGCTTCAACTACTTGAACATTTTCTTCGATCTCGGTCTGGATAACAATGTTCGCAGTGGGGTAGGCCATTTGAGTTCCTTGAGAAAAGATACAGGGCTCCTCTATTTGTATGGTAGTGTCTTCTCTAATAGCAATTTTAGTCTAGGTTTCTCTTGGGCAACCCCTAAGAAACTTTGTTTGAGTCTCTGCATCCTTCACAGAACATTGTTCTATTTGTGTCCCTACATTCTCCATTTCTGCTTTCAATTTCCTCATCTTGGTTTCTTCTTTTAATCAGTACTTCAACTGCCTGATTACCTGCTTCTGTTTCCTGAATTTTCTGGGCACCTTCTTAAGTTTAACTTTGTAGGGCTCTTCTACTCTAGGGCTCCCATGTGGGGTTGCATTACCTTTTGCCATTTGCATAGGTTGCATTATGTTAATATCAGGAATGTTTCCAATTGGAGCTGTATTTGCTAGTGTGATTTCTCCTTCCAGCTCATAATTATTATGCATTTCGTGTTCTGGAGATCCCAATGCAATCGTATCTCCTGAAAAATCATCATTCTCATGGTCTTCTTCTTGGTAGGCCTCATCCATGGGGGACTTTGAAAAGGGAATATCACTTGGTTGATTGGCATCCTCCAATTTTTCACCTTCAGGGTTTCTTTCTGCTGGGGTTTCTTCGTGCTCCTCAGTTTTGAGGGGTGTTTCCACATCAGGAATTAACTCTCCCTACTACTCCATGGGATTAGTGCATGGCTAGGCTTGTTCATTACTGAATTTGTTAGTGGGCACTGACCGATCAGGGGTACAATTATGTCTTTCTTTGTTCTCTCGCTGCTCCCTGCCCTCAGTAAACATTTCCATGCTTCCCAAAACGCTTGCCACTTCCTCCTCATAGTCTTGCAATGGAGGGTCTTGAGGACTGAGAGGAGGTGTGCGTGATGGTCTAGCTTCCTCCACTTGGATTGTAATGTGCTGCTAGGCTTTTACTCTCATCGAGTGTCTACACTTAGTTGATTCTAAGGGTTTAGTGGGGTTCTTTCATTTTAATATTTTCTTTGGACCTAGGGTTATTGGCCCTTGCTGCTCTACGTCCTCATTTTCTGGGGGTGGAGCCAAGGTAGGATTTATGATACTATCCCATGTTAATTTTTTTTGTGCCAATCTATTTGTGATGATTAACTTAATTAACCCACGATGGTTGAATACACTATGTGGGTCGTTGGCTATCCTTACCCATCGGGCAACATCATGTAACAGGGAATTTAAATAAAATGGTAAATTAACTAAATTTTTTTGCTTTAAAATGGCTAGGAGTTTCGGTTATCGAGGCCTTACCATGTCATGCTAGCCGTCACAAGTGATATATCTTTGGATGATGACCGCCAGCTTTTGCCATGGTTGTTGCAACACTGAAGGATGAATTCCTTTCCCCGTTCATACCATCTGCTCACCAAGGTCATAGAAGGCTTCAATTACACTGTATAAAAGGATGTGTTTGTCTCCCATTTCACCCCTTCCACCAAAAGTTGAGTAACTTCGGCCAAGACTTCTTTTGAAATTGTCATGCTTATGTCTTTGACCACTGTACTACTGTTCTGCGGATTTTGTAGAAACTCCAGCGTTAGCTCTTCATGGAATCCCTGCAATCTGTTCAAGTACTGTAACTAGCCAGCACGTTCAAGGAGTTTGCAGGCTTGATCTGAAACTGCGATGAAGGAAAGTGTTCCCTCTATGGACAGAGGAAACCGCTTTAGCCCTAGAGTGGGTCTAGTCATAGCAAAGATAGATCAACAATTGATTTACTTAAACAGTCATCGTTGAGGCCTACCTCAAACTATTGGTTGATGAAGTTCCGTTGCACTACTCCAACTTATGTTTCCTTCTCCTTAATGAGAAATTAACATGAAACAATACAAGGAAAACAACAAAAAACGTAAACGGGAAACATCAATGATCTATTTACTCACAAAGTCAACAAGTCATGAGCTATCAAGTAAATTACATAAAAGATATAGGAAAACATCATTGATTGTATTAATAATTAATCAAGAGCAAGCTTACAACCAAGTCTTGACATCACAAGCCGTCTCAGAGGGTCCAACCAGTATGTTTCTCAAGAATTCACTCTTCAAGGATGAATCTCCCAACATACAATGTCTCTCTCTCACTCATAGGTTTTAACACAAAGTTAAGGGCACTCCACAACCTTCCACAGGCTATCAAAAATACCACACTTGTCACACCCACACTAGCTATCTATCAAACTCAAAAGCACTAGTAGCACTGCCCCACTAAAAGAACTACTAACTAGTTAAAAAAGCTAGAAGATCATAGAAATGGTGAGTGATTTTATAGGAAAAGGAGCCTCCATGAAATGAGGGAGAGGGAGATTATCCTCAAGGGAGGTTGCACAAGAGGCGGAACCACCATCCCGGAGGAGGAAAGGCGACCCAAACTGACCTAACAATTAGCTCTAGAAACATCCAGAAGGCCGATCGTTTGAAATGAATTCGCCCAATCTATATCATCAAGGGTCATGAATTGGGGACTAGCAATGACGTCGCAATGATACAATGCATGACAGAGAACCATCATGGATTTTAAGGGTTTACTCATGACCATGTAGAAACTTAGTCAAAAAAAGGTCAATATTTAGCATTAGAGAGCATACGCTTAATCTTATTATGTTGGTGGGAAGATATGAACATGTTTATTTGACACATGACACAATAGAGGGGCTGAGATGAGGATAGTGACAAATTACTGTGTAACAGATTCCCCCTAAAGCATGAAGCCTAAGAGAGCGAGAGGGGTGAAATGCTTTATGAAACTGTCTGAACTGGAACCACCTTGAAGATCATGCAAGTGCAAGTACAATTGGTATCTGTGATAGTGAAATACATATAGTCTAGGCACGGGCGCAGCCATCCAAAAGACATATGAAACTAGGTCTGTGGTATGGATGCAGCCATCTAGTTGACAAGACGATAATGATAAAGGTATGGTCATAGCCATCCATCAAAGAGTCATATATGTAATCACAAACCAATCCACATAGCCCGAATATATGTAATCTTTGTTCGAGGTCTTGAAACCCAATCGATCAGAGTACAAATCCTATCATGTGAAGAGATGTGCTAAAGTCAAACATGATAGAAAGTTGCTTGATTACCAGTCAATGACGCAAACCGTTAATGAGCACGAGAGAAACCATCAATAATGTCAATGGCTCTCAAGGCACTGTCCAGTATTATCCACTAAGTGTGAAAAATGAGTTGAAGTCAAATACCCATGGAATCACCCAATCGAAGACCAATGAGGAAAGTCTATCGTCAGGTGCGAAGAACTTGCCATTTGAAGCATGCAAGTTCCAAGGTACTGAAAGGGATCTCCATATCAATCTCTTGAATAAGGAGATGGCGTCGATAGGAGACAGTTTGTCGCAGGAGGGTCATGATGTTCCCCCATCAATGACACGAGATAAGGAACATGTGGTAGATGGTGAAACAGAATATCAGAGGAGGAGGTAAGGGTGTAAACCGTAGAATGATTATACTCTTGAACATATCGATGACACGACACTAGAATGAGGCAACTTTTTGGTACTAAGTGATCAGAGGCTTGATGGAGAAAACATGGATCAAATGGAATGAGGCAAAATGGAAACCCAGAACCATGGAAGGTCAAATGACAATGTGTGGATATCCCCCAACCCGACAAGAGGCAAAAGTGTCAATGTTCAAGGGTGACTAGCTGCTGTAGGTAACCAATGATGACTTCCAAATTTTTCCCCCACCATTGCTGGCGAGTAACCCCAATTATTTTTGTAAACAAGCTTGAAGGGGGTAGCATATGCTTATAATATAAGTTCGACCTTCAGTCAAATCCAACCCAGTGATAGTTTAGCGAGCCCTAGGGAGGAGAAGCTTGAGTCTCGTCATGATGATGAGTCCAATGTTGTTAGGGTTTAATGAGAGAGAGAAACCACCTCCTCGATGTCTTTGTGGAGAACGGTTATAGCAGGCACCTTGGCCATAAGGCCTTCCTTACTGCCTCCAAAAATGCAGCTAGTAAAAAAGAGCCTAAGGAGCGCCGTCCAGGTGTCCATATTCCATATATCCAAGGGACCACGGATCGGATTGCTCGGATCCTTAGGAGGTTTGATATCCCCTCAACCTTCAGACCTCTCAGAACCATTCGTAACTCCCTGAGGTCAGTAAAAGATCCGGTCGACCCTAAGGCCATGAAAGGGGTCTATCTGATTCCTTGCTCTTGTGGGACCCCTTATATAGGGGAAACAGAGCGCTCCATCCAGCAGAGAATTGGTGAGCATGCAGCAGACCTGAGGCATGGTAGAATAAAGTCCTCAGCTCTTGCAGAGCATGTGGACAAAACTAAGCATCATGTCTGCATAGAAGAGGCCAAAGTCATTGCCAGGGTTGACCGATTTCATCATTGCAAGTTAAGGGAAGCTATAGAAATTGAGCGAAGACCCATCAATCTCAACAGAGACGATGGATGGAAGGTCAGTAGGAATTGGATCCCCGCGTTGTCTTCTTAAGTTTCCTCCTCCCCCCTCTGTTCTTCCAGGTTCTTTCGCTGGGTGGGCGGGTTTGTGTTCCTGTGAGCCTGGTTTTCCGTTATTTTTAATTCTTTTTCTTTTTGTCCCTCATTTAATATCTTTAATAGTATTTCCATAGCATATGATTGTTATTTAGGACTTTTATAGATTTATACATATTTTATTATTATTAATTATATATACTATTGTGTTTATGCATTCAATATTAAAAATTAATTTATATATAATTTGGATTTTAACCATTGTTCTTTATAATTAATGCATATAACCCTTCCTATTTTATTTAAGTCTAATATATATATTAATTTTATAGTATGTATTATAGATCTTATTATTGTACATATATAATCTTAATAATAATAGTATTTCCATAGCATAGGATAGTTATTTAGGTCTTATAGAGATTAATTTAAATTCATTAATTAATTAATTTCTATTTTTATTATTATTAATTATATATACTACTGCGTTTATGCATATAATATTAAATATTAATTTATATATAATATGGATTTTAACCCTTGTTCTATATAATTAATTCATATAACCCTTCCCATTTTATTTAACCCTTATATATATATTAATTTTATAGTATGTATTATAGATATTATTATTTTTCACATATAATCTTTATAATAATGCATTATTATTTCAATATATTAATAAATTAATTTCTAATTGACCATTTAACCGTTTCTATAAAATTAATTATAAATTAATTAGTGTAATAATAATAAAAAATAGGGCTTTTAAGAAGATTAGGTTTAAAGTATTAGAGTTTACATTTATATTTAGGTTAGATTTAATCAATTAATTAAATAAATATTAACATATACATAGGCACATATTTTTACGTATATTAGGGTAATAGTAGAAATTAAATAAATGAATTATTTTTACCAGATTAACCTAGTTTTGAATATAATAATATTTTAATTTTAAATTAACGAGAGGTAGTTTGACTGGGGTCCCTGTTAGCTGTTGGAATGTTTTAGCCGTTGGAGTCTCTGCATGGACTATTTAAACGCTGAGCTAGATCTGTATTTTCATCTTGTCCTGACGATGAACCACATTAGTTGGTTCGAAACACGTTGGCTGAAATCTTTCTCATGTGATTTACGCTGAAGCTCTCCTTATAACTATGACAAATCACAGAAGTCTCAATTCTACAAGGGTTTAATGAGTCTGACATAGGTAAAACTCAAATTCTTTTTCATGTTTAGAGATTTTGAAAAAGATACATAAAAGAAAACTCTAGGGGGGTCCTTTTTCTTAAATTTGTGTCCCTCGAGCCCGAAAAAGTATAAAATAATACTCGAGAGAACCTCTTGACCATTACGATCAACGAGTAATTTTCGTAATTAGTAGCCTTGACCTGAAAAAGTAGTAAAGAAATCGAAGACATGTCATTTCGTAACCAAAATCGAACTTGAAACAACAAAAGCCCAGCCATCTTTTCGCATTTATACGGTCAAAAAAGAGTTGAAAGTGGACTACCTTTTTATTCCATTTAACGATTCAAAAAGGGAAAAATTAGCAATCTTTTCATATTTTACGAGTCAAAAAAGAGCTTAAAGATGACTCGTCCTAGAGGAGTGAGTGGTATAAAGTGTAGCAACTGGTTTTGACAATGGTGGAACTGCTCAAAACATGTAATGGTTAAGATGTTGGCTAATAAAACCACTCATCATTGTAGTCCCTCAGGAAAGGAAAAACAACCAAGTGAAAGCTGGTGGCGATGGAATGGAACAATGAAGGCTCATCTAGTAGAATTTAGAGGAAAAAAATGGCAATCACGAGATGTAAATCAGGTATAGGTTCACTTTTACACAAGCTTGAACCATGGAGAACTTTGCTTGGATTTGGTTTCATGTTTACACAAGCTTGAAATGAAAAAACTATGCTTGTTATACGTTCGCATGCCCCTAGCATAATGATGCAAATCGAGCTACATGCCCCCCAAGCTTCATTGCATTCAACGAGGTGGATGGAATGAAAGTTCACTTTCGAGATCTTGGAAAGACTCGACTTGGATTTTATGAGATCTTAATCAAAGAATCACTTTGGAAAAGGGAGTTGTTTCATTTTTTAATGAGGTTAACATAGTAAAAGAACTATCCTCATAACCTTGGTTTCATTTTTTAATGAGGTTGACACAAGATCAATAACTGTCCTCAGGACTCCTTGTTTCATTTTTTAATGAGCTTGACACAAGACAAGGAACTATGCTCAACACCCTGGTTTTCATTTTTTAATGAGGTTGACATAGGAACAAACTATCCTTAGAACTCCTTGTTTCATTTTTTAACGAGGTTGACACAATATTAGGAACTATGTTTATCACTCTTGTTCATGGGTCATATGCAAACATGACTCCCGAGAGATCTTCACTAGATGGAAGAATCACGCTTTGGGAGGAACACATGTCATTAGACACCAATGACAGATCGGGTTCCAATGCCCCCAGTACATGATGTACGAGACCATCTGTGTAATCATCAGTAGATGAGAAGATGAAACGGGTAGCCAAATAATTGACTTGTGGCTGGGAAGGCTCTACCTGCAAGCAAGAACCGATAGGGGATGATGGTTGCACAAGAGGGAACAAGGGACTAAATAATGATAATTGATCTATGGTCACCATTTTTCCATCGTGTGGAAAATAAACCACATGGAAAAGTGAAGAGACAAGGGCCCCCATGCTGTAAACATAGTCACGACTAAGGAGAAGACTAAACTCTAAAGCTCCTTGGACAACCATTACATCTAGATAGATGGTTTTGCCTCCCAAAGTAATGGGAAACTTCTGAAGGATCCCTAAAGGTTGATTGGTTCCTCCATAAAATGTTAACAGATTTTGTGTGACTGGCACAAGTTGTGGGGAGCCCAAAGCTTGCCAAGTAGTGAAAGGCATGAGGCTAACTGACACACCTTCATCCAAGACAGTGCCATGTACTCCCTTATCATAGGCATATACTGTAATATAGAAAGGCACGTAGGATGGAAAGTGGAAAGTAGTAAAGTGACTCCAGTCGAAGGAAATGACTAAACTACTTGGTGGGGGTATCATATGATTGCCCCCATGCTCTACATGAACCAAAGAAGGACTCTCTTGATCAATGGGGATAGGAGGGTCGTTCTCGAACATAGGAGAATATGACGAGACAAGAAGAACATGAGCAGTAGAATCATGACGCTCTTCCATAACAGAGTGATCAACAGGTGGTGAATCCAAGTTAACACTCTCTCTAACCAATGGTTGGTCTAGAACAAGCTTAGCACAACTAGGTTCGGAAAGAGGAGGACAGACAAGAGAAGAATCTAAGTTAATCGCTTTTTCAACGGGGAGAGGGTCTGAAGAGAGCCTCTGATAACCAACTGGAAGTGGAGGCGAAGAAGCTGTAAGACTTTCCAAAATAGCTAAAGCTTTATCCATGAGTGGACAAAGGTGAAGGGGATGGTTGCCTTCACACAGTCTACAGGGGAATCGAATATTCCCTTTCTTCTTACCGCTACTAGTTGATAGGGTAGCATCATCATGAGCTTAAGAGGAAGATGAGGGACGAGCCAGATCGTGAGACCAAACTTCTAATATCCTCAAAATCGTAGGACAGTCACAAAGAAGATGGTCATCCTTACACAATTTACAAGGAAACTTAACCTTCCATAGAGAAGCAGAGGGTGGTATGACTTGAGATGTACTTGGAGCAATAGCTGCATAGGTGGCCTCGTGTTTATCAGACTTCTTCTTCTTCTTCTTAGCCTCCTGGTTACTAGATGTGAAACTTTCACCAAGAGAAGGAGGAGCTGAAGGCAAGGAAAAAGGAGAAGAAGGTGCAGGCTCAACCTTGGAAGCAACATGTCATGATTCAGATGAAGGAGACGGTGGAATGGGAGTCATGACGCTCGGGACCACAGACATTGAAAACAACCAAATGGGCAGACTGATGGTTAACCCATGCAAAGACAATGTTGTCATGTATGGAGCACTGACATTTCCAAAAGAAGGAAATGGACCAGGGTTCCCATCTAGGTGAAGACCTTGGCCGGTAGACTCAGGGGATGTTGTCATCAGGAGCGAGCCGAAAAACGAAAATGTTAACCATAACCAGGAATATTTCATGGGTAGTAAATTTTATGACGCAGGAACAAAACTTGACCTTTTCATGTTTCAAGAGTTGAGAAAAGGATGAAAAGATGACTCTATCTCTTTCGAGGTTTAATGAGCCTGAAAGGACAAGTGCTTAGATGGACCTTTTCTTTTAAGGAGTCTGAAAAGGAATGAAAGTGACTACTCTGGAGAAATAGGCAAAAGGTTTACCAAACAAATTGTAAAATTGCATATACACCTTGGTGATCATATGAAAACCAAGGACTTTCTGTACGACAGTCAATCTTCTCAAATGCAGTGTTCGGTGCGTTACAGTTTGCATGGCGGTAGACACAACTTCCTAAGGATATAGGATGATAACCTAGTGGGGTCTCCCAACATATACTCGATGGTATTGGGAGCGTAAATTTGTACTAGCAGCTATTGAGTCACAGAAGGAGGAATCACCCAACCTTAAGTGAAAGCAATAGTGACTAGGTTTAACGACGCTAGAGCACGTCTCTAGCCTAGACCTCTAAATAATGTGTGTTAAGTTCCAATGCATTGTTAGGTTTATTCAGTTCATTTTAGAGTTGATCTTGAATTATGTTTCAATTTCCAGGCCTTACCGTATGTATATCAAAACCTAGGATGAAACTAGAATGAATAAAGCATATTTCACTTCAATGAAATCCTACTTACAGAAGGGTAGAGACATCATTCCCAAACCAAGACAAAACCAAGATTAGCAAATTCAGTCACTTAAGAGACACAATGTATAAACACATCAATCCCAATAGTGCATTGATACTACTAATGAGAGATTTAAAATTCGCCTTCTAATTTTTCAAACATGAAAACTTGGAATGCAAAATGTACTTTCACTTTCACATACTAATGAATGCAATCTTTTGATTTTGATAGCTTTGAATTCTAAAGAAACAAAGAAGCAAGCATGAAACCGATTGATCCAAACAATTGTAATATATGTCTGGTAGTGAAATAATTGAATCAATATGGAAATTGGTTCAATTAACAACACTAAACATCAATCAACAAGAACAAGCGATGGAAAAAACCTCAAGCAAACCACCAGGAGGTTTGTTGATGAATCTTTTGGATAGGCAAGTAACCAAGCCAAATAATTCAAAACTTGAAAAACCAGGTCACAAAGCCAAAAAATACAAGATTCACTTTAAAGAAACTGAAAAGTAAACACCTTAAATAAAAGAAATTAAAACGAACTAAGGGATAAGAGAAAGACAACAAGGGGTTAACCAGACTGATGAATTCAGGAGGAAGAATTTAAATAAACAAATATACAGGAATCGTCATAGGCATAACATAAGAAACTAGTGTCGATCAGTCACTAGCCATAGCAACAGAGTGATGTCATCATGAAAGTACATGTCTTTCACGTGACGGACCGATTTTAGGAATCGTCATGACTGTGTGACAGGATTCAGCGATGCATAGACTTCCAAGACAGAGACAACACGACATCGGCACAACTATTTAGATTTTACCAGCAACAAACTTAAAAACAATGAAAGGTAAATAGAAACTCCCAAACAAAGACCAGTCTATCCTTACAGGCAATAAAAGGATTTCCCAGATTGACCCAGGTAACCCAAAAGACTAATGGTTCAATCCCAAAATCCAAAAGACATTAACTCAAAATCAAGAAAAAGCAAACAAGAGAAAAACATAGGACAGACTCCCCAGCGTAATCGCCAACTTGCGATGCATGAAAGTGTTCCCTCTATGAACAGAGGCAATCCCTCTAGCACTAGAGTGGGTCTAGTTACAACAAAGACAGATCAACAACTGATTTCCTTAAACAGTCATTATTGGAGGCCTACCTTAAATCGGTGTTCGATGAAGTTCCATTGTGCTGCTCTAGGTTCCGTTTCCTTCTCCTTAATGAGCAATTACCCTAAAATAATACAAGGAAAACAACAAAGCATGTAAACAGGAAACAACAGTGATCTATTTACTCACAAAGTCAAGAATTTATGAGCTATCAAGTAAATTACATACAAGACATAGGAAAACATCATTGATTGTATTAATAATGAATCAAGAGCAAGCTTACAAACAAGTCTTGACATCACAAGCCTTCTCAAAGAGTCCAACCAGTGTGTTTCTCAAGCATTCACTCTTCAAGGATGAATCTCCCAACATACAATGTCTCTCTCTCACTCATAAGTTTTAACACAAAGTTAAGGGCACTCCATAACCTTCCACAAGCTATCAACAATCCCGCACTTGTCACACCCACACCAGCTATCTATCAAACTCAAAAGCACTAGCGACATTGCCCCACCCAAAGAACTACTAACTAGTTTAAAAAGCTAGCAGATCATAGCAATGGTGAGTGATTTTATAGGAGAAGTAGCCTCCATGAAATGAGGGAGAGGGAGCTTATCCTCAAGGGAGGTTGCACAAGAGGCGGAAGCACCATCCCAGAGGAGGAAAGGCGACCCAAACTGACCCAACAATCAGCTCTAGAAACATCTAGAAGGCTCACTATTTGAAACGAATTCGCTCAATCTAGATCATCGTGGGTCATGAATTGGGGACTAGCGACAACGTCGCAATGATACAGTGAATGATAGAGAATTGTCGCGGATTTTAAGGGTTTACTAGCAATGATGCAAAAACTTAGTCAAAAAGGGTCAATCTTTAGCATTAGAGAGAATATGCTTAATCTTCTTATGTTGGAGGGAAGATATGAACATGTTTATTTGACACATGACACAGTAGAGGGTATCAGATGAGAACAGTGACAAATTACTATGTAACAGACACCATCACTACTCGGGGCTCACTCCAAGTTTCTCTTCCACCCATAGTTGCTACAATTGGGTCTGGTTCTTCTGAAGGCAACTGTGTTTTCCCTCTGTAATGCAACAAAGCAGCGATGTATATCACAATGATTATAAAGGAAATGAATCTACTTGCATAAGAATTATCGTTTTTAGTAAAGTCATTCATCCTGTCAGCCATACTTAATGCAAGATCATATGTTCACATGCCCGCCATAATGGTTGCCATTCTTCGACTAATCGGAATTTTCTACCAATTATTACATATCCCTACACTTCATGCAAGCATACTCCGGAGGTATTCCAAATTATTATCACACATTTATTCATAACGGGAATACATGCTATCAATACACAGGCCATCCCCCCCTCTGATGAGAGAAGGGCGTTCATGTCCTTTCAGCACACGAAAAATAGGCAAATAACCAATGTGAAAGAAATGTTGAATGATGTAAACTTTGAAATGGGAACTATAAACTCAAAATGGGAACTCTGGCCAAAAAACGCCAAAAAACACTTAAAATAGTGCTAAAAACTAAAAGTGTGTATACTGGAATGGTGGTTTTTTTTTTTTAGGGCTAATTTTGAACATGTTTTAAAAATGGCAGTGAAAATAAAATTTTCGTGAAAAATATAGCTGGAAAACAAAAAAGTGATTATACGGGAACGATGATTTTTTTTAGGGTCAATCTTCAAAATTTTAAAAAAATGATAGTAAAATGATCTAACAACATAAATGTATCTCATAACTTCTCATTTAACACCATATGGAAATAAAAAAATTTATTTCAAGAGACGATGCATACATCAGTTAGATAAACTATCTTAAACAATTATTCAAAATCACTCATATTTTCTTGCATGCCATCAGAATTCACATCTTCAGATGAGTCACTGGATGCTGATGAAGATGGTCCATATTCTTCTCTTTCATCAACTAGTGCCCCATCTGAGTCCACATGCATGCCCATCATTTCAGGTTTCAAAATTCTTCTAGATCTACGACTGGTTTCAGTAGACTCCCATCTCAATATTGTTCCTTCTGGTAACAACGTTTTCAAAATCTCTATCATCTTGAAGCGAAGAGTTCCCCTCTTTGTTAAATTGAAGTCATAAACAAGTATGTCAACATCCTCCAATTTCAATATGTTTGTGCGGCGACGATTTATATTTGTACCCTTTCTTTTTCTCTTTCCGCCATTTTTTTTGTTAACTACCATCTCTGGCTTATACACACCATTGAATGGGTGTGTATTTGTGGCATACCAATGTACTTCAACACTTGTAACATTCTCATTTTCTATAAAGACCTTTATAACTTTAGCAACCCAAAATGGATAGCCATTGAGATCTCCATCTGCTAGCACTGCGATTATGCAAACCTCCTTAATATCCTGTACTGAACCCCTGTAAAGGTCTTCCATGGCTTCACGTTGTGCACGAGATCTTCTGGAACCAATATACGTCTCTCTTTCCTCTGCCGGTGAAGAATTAATGATACCTTGAGATTGTTGCTATTCAACAATGTTTATTTCCTCATGCGCATTTGACACATTTTGTGGCCAAATAAATGGATTTTTCAAAGGTATATCTTCATTTGTTCTTGTTGAAATGATATCACTTTGATTATTGAAAAATGACTCCCACCAAACTGAATCAGCAATGTCAAAGTACTCATATGTATATCTAATACATTTTTTTATTTCTTCTAGGCAATCAGAATAATTTATATCTCTATTTTGTTTGCGTGCATTATGAATTTCACCAACTGATTGTAATAACAATATTTTTGATGCAAAAATTGGATGATTTGGAATGAACTTCAAAAATTGCAAACCTGATAACAATGCCCATTCTGTAGTAGTTGAATACTTCTTGCCCCATATTAGTGTTTCCCATCAATTGTTTTGATACAAAATTGATGTTGGAAGCTAATGTCATTAAGTTGTTCAATGCATTTCCCCTCGCGATATGATCCCATAATAAACCTTCACATGTCAACAGTTTCTTCCAACACATCAAAAGTAGGCTCTGGCATGTATGATTTCTTAATACATTCAATTAATGATGGCAAGATCCTAGCTTCCTTCCTCCTCAATGTGACTGAAAAATGATTGAACATCTGATCAATATGGTCATGAGTGTGCCCAACAAGAAGGAAACCAACCTTTACCTTCTGAAAATTTCTCA
>APFE030668679.1:0-53790 GCA_000404065.3 Pinus taeda | reverse complement strand
CTTGTTTATATATGCATTTATATGGTTAACATACATCTGATCCTGTGTTATTTGTAGATATAGATCCTTGTTTCTTCGATAGTAGTATGTTGTTGTGATTCCACAGGTTCTCTTTGAAGCTGGGCAACCGAAAAAGAAGCAGCGAAGCTCTATCAAGAAGGAGAGGAAATCAAGCGCAAGACTCAGGTTGGTCTTCTTGGTTTTCCTCTTGTCTATTTCCATAAAAGAAAACAATAGTAGACTTTACTTGTTTGTTTCTAAGATAACCACCCATCTTAGTGGGAATAGCAGCATCCGAATGGACACTATTCCCGGTAACAACAAAATACCTCATTATAAAGATCTATTTGAGGAATAAAACTTTGAAAGGTGAAATATTGGTCCATGGACCCATGTTGCTCTCAGGTTTCCAAGAAAAAATCATTTAGGACCTCAAAATGGCTCTAGAAGTTCAGGACCCGAAAAACTGCCAAAAATAGTAAATTGTGCTACAAATGAGGAAACTGAAAAAGTAAAAGAAACAATGGTGGGGGTCCAAGTGGAATTGGTAGGTGGCCACCAATATCCACCTGGATCAACTTAACAACTAGGGAAATTTAGATGCATGTACAATATTTCTACAGCCCAACAAAAGCATATTCAAAGGTAACTGAAGGCCAAAGTGAAACTGATTCCAAGAGGATCTATTTCAGATAGATAGTCTAATAAGCTGATCTCTTTTAATGGCTCTCAAAAAACCAATCAAAGAGGAGTTATCTTCGACAAACAGTGTAATAAGATTATCTCTTTCTAAAGGTTATGATTTTTTCTGGGAATTTCAGAGAGATTAAGACTTAATCTACCTTTCTCAAACCTTCCTACAATTTCTTTGAACATATGTAGAAACAAGTTATGAAAAAAATAGAAATACATACAAGAAACACAAAATTTTGTCATAATTGGATCTGGAAGGCTTTCATTAGAATTCTACAAGAGAAGCTATTACATAGTTTAAGAGCCTTGGCATCAAAAGCCAACCCTTATTACTTCAATTGATGAAGTATTTATACAATTTATTACAAAATATCTTGATAAAACTATCAAGAACTATCACAAATATCTGAAAACTTTATAACAAAAATAGAACAAAAATAAAGGAAACTAAAACTATTTTAAGTGTTTTGGTACTATCCTTGAGGATTTATATTTCTAAAGAAGAGCAATTTGAATTTGTTTACAACTTATATTTGATGAGGTGGCCTCCAAGTCACTAACTGTTTTTGAGCCTTTTCCCCCTGAATTTATGAAAAATAGGGTCTTGTAATACCTTTGTTTATTCCAAACCATAACATCTGTTAGAAAAACGAGAGATTTTTTTTAATTGATGATGTTGGCAACAAAACCTCTTTCAAGTTTTGAAAATTCATTTCCACCTACTCGGAAATCACATTTGAAAATATCGACTAAAAATAGGAAAATCCGGGAAAACATGCCTGCAAAGAGTCATCCAAATATCCCAAATCATAATCTATGTTACAAAACTGAGAGAATTTGTTGTATATTAGTATATCAGGAACAAAACCCTCCTCTAGTTTACGATAATTCATTTCTGAATATCCACAATATGCTTTGTAAAAAGGTGATTGAAATTGGAAATTTCTGGAAACTATGCCTTTAAAGATGCATTTGTATCTCCCAAACCATAATAGATGTTAGAAAACTGAGAGAGGCTTGTGTACATGAGGAGGTTAGAAACAAACACCACTTTCAGTTTCTGAAAATGCGTTCTAATTGGTTTGTAATAAATGTTTGACATTACTGTGATGTATAGGGAGAAAACATGATTTTAGCTGACCATGAGACAAGCATATGACATGGGGGTAGGAGATGATGTGAAGGTGGAAGGAAGGCATGGGATGGAACGGTAAGCAAGAACGGGATGAGGAAAGAGGAGATAAGTTGCAGTGGTTGATTGGAGGGGAAATTTTGTGAAAGCTGACGTAATTAAGAAGAGTGGTTTATGCGGGGAATGAATATGATTGGTGGAGTTAACCCAAAAACGATGTGGAGGAAGGTGAGTGGCAGGAGTTCAATGGATAGGATAGCGGTATCGAGAGGAAAAGAAACAACTTTTCAGGGGGGGGGGAGCGGTTCACAGTTTCGCCTAAGCGGGTCGAAATGATTGGGAGGTTGCCACATTAGGGTGGGCCGCGGTTTTGTAATGACATTTTTGGACCCCCCCGCCCCCCCTACCCCCCCACCCCCCCCCCCCCCCCCCTCCCCCAATGTTAAAGCTCAGAATGGTGAGGGGAGGCCGAAATCGTATTCAGGACATCAGATGTGGGAAGATGGGTGGATATGGAGCATGATGTGACAGAAAGTTAATCTCAAGTGATGAGATACTCGATGGGACTGGCGGGAATTATTTAATGCAATGTTGGGGAATGTGCGATATAAGAGGGGCGTTAATATAAATTAGGGATATGAAGGTGGAGAGTAATGTGAGTGGAGGGTTGATATAAGGATTTAAAACTTAGAAATAGGATAAATATCAAATAATTGACATATAAACCTAAGATAAAAGCCTTTACTCCTCTCCCATGAAAACAAATTTGATGTTTATTTGTGGCACATTTAGACTAGCAGCCTGTGCATTTATAAAAACATTTAGTGTGCCAAAATATGTTATAACAATTGGCATCCTTCAACTTAGACAAAGTTCTTTATATTCACTAGTGGTGATGGTTTGTGAAAAACAAATTCAGTGGCATATGTTCCCATATTATAGAAAGCTCAGCAATATGGCCATTAAAGATAATTTTCCTATTCCTATCATTGATGGATTATAGGGAGAAATTTTGATTACCAAGTTAGATATTTGTTTTGGATATCATCAAATTAGATTGAAGCAAAAATACATCCCCAAAACAACCTTTAGAACACATGAAGGCAATTATGAGTTATTGGTGATGATGTTTGGGCTTACCAATGCAGCCTCCACATTTCAAAGCTCAATGAAATATATTTTCAAACATTTCCTCAAAAAAAAAGTGTGAGTATTTTTTATGATATACTAATCTAGAACAAATATTGGGAAGAGAATTTATAACGTGTTCACTTAGTCTTAAAATTATTGGATGGCCAACAATTATATGAAAATCCTTCTAAATGTGCCTTTTAGGTTCAACAAATAGAATATTTGGGTGATATTATATCTCATGAAGGTATTGAAGTGGACCCTAACCAACTTAAATCAATGATGGAATAACCAATTCCAAAACTTTGAAGAATCATAGACGATCCTTAGGATTAATGGGATATAACTACAAGTTTGTCAAGAATTATGGTTAAATAGAAACACCTCTAATAGCATTATTGAACAAGCATAAATTTTCTTAGACTCAAGAAATAATCAAAGCTTTTGAAAATCTTAAGAAGGCCATGTTTGTAACTCTTTTCCTAGCAACCCCTAATTTAACAAAAACCTTTATTATGGAATGTGATGCCTTAGGGAATGGAATTTGCATAATTTTAGTGTAAGAAGGAAGCATCTTACCTTTGAAAGCAACCAAATCAAAGGAAATAATTTATTCAAACCCATTTATGAAAAAAAACATGTTGTTCATAGGGCATGCAGTTAAGAAATTGTGCCCTTATCTAATAGGAAGACATTTCAAGGTAAAAACAAATCATGATAGTCCTAAGTACTTCTTGGAACAATTTTATCTTTAGAAAATCAAGAAAAATGGGTTCCAAAAATTTTAGGTTATGAATTTGAAATTATCTACAAAAAGAGATAACAAAATGTGGTGGTAGATGCACTTTTGGGAAAATAAGAAGGCATAGCGGGATTACATTGTACTATTTCCATTATGCAAACTAATCAAATGGAATATGCAATGACAGAATGGAAGCAATATTAGAAGTTATGAAATATAAGAGGACCCAAGTGCATTAGATAAATTTGTGTGGAAAATTGATTCATTGTGGTATTAGGATCACCTATATATTTATGCAACTCAAATAAGTGGTCATTTTGGAAATTCACACTTCTCTTCTAGGAGGATTAGGGTTCTTGAAAATTGACCATATTATCAAGAAGAGTGTTTTAGGAAGATCTTAAAATTAATGTACAATTTTTCTATGGTTAAATGTTTGGTTTGACAATAGAATAAGAGATATGTTAGCACTGGCTTATTCGACAAGTAAAATAACCGGAGCTACGGGGGCAAACAGCTAGGGTTTCTAAGCTTCTACAGTTGATTTTCTCCATTGAAGGGCACAAAGGAGGGAGCTCCACTCCCTCCTACAAGCAGCCTGTGGCTAGCAGAGGTAAGAAACCAATAGAAAATAATAGAGGTCCTTCAGAAGAAGGGAAAAGGAACATTGAAGAGGAGCAAAATTGTACCAAATCAAGGGAGAATAATAGCACAAAAGGAAACGAGGAAGAAGACATGGAACAAGGAAAAAAAGACAAAGAACAAAAGGGACCATGTAAACCCAAAGCTGATCTCACACCCAGAGTAGTTTTAAATGATCCTGCTCTGCAGGCGCACAGGGACCACATGCGGACATATGAAATCATTTGTAAATTCATGAGATTAGGGCCCACTGAAAAAGATTTACATACATGGATTAAATAACACTAGAAACCAAAAGGAAGCATAGACCTACATCTTGGGTCAAAGGGATTCTTCACTATAGTCTTTAAAAATATTGAAGATAAAGACAGAGTGTTTGAAGGAGGGCCCTACTTCTATGTAGCATCAGGCCTCTATATGTGGCCATGGATTATGAATTTTGTCCCGGAGCGTGAGACTTTTACTTCGGTCTCATTCTAGGTAAGACTCTACTCTTTACCTCTTGATTACTGGCAAATAGAATCATTATCTACCATAGGAAATAAATTAGGGCATTTTTTCAAAGCTTTTGAGGCCACCAGAAGGGGAAAATACACTTCCTTTGAAAGAATATGTGTGGAGATGGATCTCTCTGGAGCTCTACTAGATGAGGTAATCTTGGAAGTGTTTGATGAAGAATGGGTGCAAATAGTATATTATGAACATATTCCATTCAGATGCCGCAGATTCCATGAGCATGGGCACCTATTCAGAGACTACCCTCTCATTAAAATAAAGAACAAGAGCAAAGCTAACATAATGAAAGATACTGAAAGCTTTCACAAAGTGGTACATAGAGGAAAAGGGGGCAAAAGGGGGCTAAAAAAACATCAAATAGAAGGACAATAGGCCAGTCAGAACAAGTTCCAAGTACTTGAAGAAGAAGAAGAGATAACAAAAGTAGATTAGGCAATGGGAGGAAGTCCAGTGGAGAAGGAGAAAGAAGAAAACTGTGAACAAACACAAGATATTAACATACAGAAAGAGACTATGATGAGCGATGAAGAATTGGAGATGGATGAGGAAATGACCCAGAGTGAGATGGAAATGGAGGACCATGAACTATAGGAGATTCTTGATAGAGAACACCCAGATCTGGAAGGGTTCTTGAAACAGGGAACCATGGGAGGGGTAGATTCATTACCTCAAGAAGAGTTCAATAGAGTACATCAGTTGTTCATATGGAAAACTTAGGATAAAGGGCTGGAGAGACAAAGAAACAATGAAAGGATGGGTAACGAAGGTGTGAAAACTATTAAAACACACCAGGATTAGCACCCAGAAACCCAAGAAAGAAAAGAAGCAGGAAAAAGCAGAATGAGCTATTGATGGAATGTGGAAAGCTAATGATAGATTCAGATAAGATGAAAGACCTAACCAGCTACTCCTTTGCAAATCGTTAGTAATGAAGTTCACATCTTGGAATATCAGGGGTCTAGGTAGTAAAAAAAAAACAAAGCTTACTTAGTAATAGAATGAAACAAGCAGCTCCAGATATGATCTTCGTCCAGGAAACTAAATGTTCCATTCAAAAAATAAAAGAAATACATAGAAAATGGCTCAATCGATTTGAGTTTCTAGAAGTCAAAGCAGAGAATATAGCAGAAGGCATACTCACTCTTTGGAACCCCCATAAGATTGGCATAATAGATGTTGAGGCATCTAGGAACTATCTATCAGTGGTTATTCAACCTGTGGGAGGTAGGGAGAACTATTTGGTCACGAATGTTTATGGCCCTTAAAGAATGGATGATAAACTCAGGTTTCTAGATTCTCTTGTGGATCTCAGAGACAGACATGCAAGAATACCATGGATCATGGGGGGGACTTCAACATGATCAAATCATTTTCGGAGAAAAAATGGGGAACTAGAACTCTAAGCAAAGACTCTTTATTATTTCAAATGTTTATAGATAATATGAAGCTAGTTACACTAATACGAGTAATGGTCTCTTTAATTGGAACAACAAAAGAGGAGAAGAGTCTCAAGTAGCCTCAAAATTAGACAAATTCATAATCTTAGAGGACTTTATGCTCATTGACAAGGAAATGATAGCGAGATTTCTCCCCTTTGGAGGCTTAGATCACTGGTCGGTTCAACTGGAGGTTCAGGGCACTGGTACCCCTAGGAATAGACCTTTTAGATTTGAGAATATCTGGCTCACCCACCCAGATTTCCTCAACAACATTGCAAATTGGTGGTCAAAATATTTGCATATTCAGGGTACAAGAATGTTCCTTCTACACAAAAAGACTAAAGCACATCAAGCTCGGGCTCAAAGAATGGAACAAGAATGAATTTGGCAATATTTTTGAAGCTAAAAAATCTGTTGAAGATAAAATGCAGGAACTCAACCAAGCCCTTATCATGGATGGATTTGATAAAATCAGAAGTGATCAAGTCACCAAACATCATCAAGACTGGGAGAATTTATGTAAACAAGAGGAAATATTTTGGAGACAAAAATCTAGAGTTCAATGGCTAAAAGGAGAGTGTAACACTAGATTTTTCCATAGATCCACCATGGCGAACAGAGCTCATAATAGGATCTCTTCGATCAAGGACAAGGGAGGGAATCTTCTTAATTCCCATGAAGAAATAGAAGCTGTGTTAGTTCAACACTTTCTAGGTATAACAAAGGAAACCATTTTAGACAGAGAGCATTCCATCCGGGACTTAACTAGACATATACCTAGGATGGTGTCTAGAGAGGATAATTTCAACCTTAATAGGCCAGTGACTGAAGAGGAGGTAAGTGAGGTCCTCAAAGAAATGTAGAATGGTAAAGCGCCAGGCCCTGATGGTTTCAATGTGGATTTCTTTAAAGCTTGTTGGAATATTGTTGAACAAGATATTTTGAATGTAGTGGAAGATTCTAGGATGAATAGAACTATTTTGGAGGTGCTCAATAGCTCCTCCATCTCCCTGATCCCTAAACAGGACAATGCTCAAACTCCAGATAGGTTTAGACCCATAGCTTTGTGCAATGTGGTATACAAGATAATATCCAAGGTTGTGGCCAATAGACTCAAACCTCTTCTTCCTACACTAGTTTTTGTGGAACAATCTGGTTATGTGGAAGGCAGACAAATTCTCAATAACATCATTCAAGTGCATGAGGTGGTGCACTCATTGACTAGCAATAGGAAGGCTGGAATAATCATGCAATTGGACCTAGACAAAGATTATGATAAGTTGAATTGGACCTATATCAGGAAATTTCTTAGTGCTTTTGGGTTTGATCATAACTGGGTTAGATGGGTCATGGCCCTGGTAACTTCTTCCAACTTTTCAATATTGGTTAATGGTTATCCCTCCGAGGCTTTTATTCCTTCAAAAGGCCTCAGGCAAGGAGACCTGCTCTCTCCCTTTCTCTTCATCCTCATGATGGAAGGACTTGGTCGGTCTATCAAGTATGCAAAAGAAGATGGTAAGATTGAGGGTCTCCAACTTTCTGAGAATGGACAGGCCTTGACTCATCAACAATTTGTTGATGATACGATGCTGCAGGGAATCCCCACGGTCAAAGAAGCTCTTGTGTATGAACAAATCCTGAGTGACTTTTCCTTGGCTACAGGTATGGAAGTTAACCTCTCCAAATCTAAGATTTTTTTCTTTAATACCAATATTGTTATTCAAAGGAATATCTCTAGAATTCTGGGCTTTCAAAGGGATGTCCTCCCTTCTAAATATTTGGGATTTCCTATAACTACTAAACCTTCACACAAGAGTGTTAGGGAGCTGATGATTAATAAGATGCAGGATAAAATCAGGAAATGGACTATTAGATCTTTAAACTTGGCTGGTAGGTTGGTGCTTACAAAGGTTGTTCTTTAATCAATCCCAGTTTTCATGCTATCAGCACTCCCAGCACCTAAAGGAGTCTTGCAACAATTCAAAACCATCCAAAGAGAGTTTCTTTGGGGTAAGGGGGAGGAAAGAAAGAAATGGGCCTTGGTAGCCTAGGAAAAAAATCTGCAAACCTAAAAACCATGGGGGTCTTGGATTAGATGATCCGGAGATTCTAAGCAGGGTTTTAGGGGCTAAATTATGGTGGCATTGGATAAAAGACCCAAAGGCTCAATGGGCTAGTATCTTGAAAGAAAAATATGCCAGCACTTGGCAAAATAATGAGCACATAAGGATGTTTGCAAGTATAAAGGGCTCACACATCTGGAATAAGGCCTGGGAGAATAGAGGCTTAGTACAAAAAATAACTTCTGGGAAATAAGAGAGGGAGATCTAGCTTTATTTTGAGAGGATAAATGGAAACAAGAACCTATACTGTTAAAAGAGGACTTTTTGGACCTCAAGAAAGAGACAGACACCAAAGGGTTATCTAAGGTAAAATATTTCTGGGATCAAACCAACAGTGCAAGAAAATGGAGAACCTGGAGGAACATTGATTACAAAGATGACAGCTCCTTGAAAGAAAAAGTAGAGGCACTTATGAAAATATTGGAACAAAGGAAGATTTTAGTGACAGTGGGGCATGACCAACTTAGATGGGGCAACAATAATGAGGGTACCTTTAATCTTAAGGAAGAAAAATGCATACTCCTTGAGTTGGATTCTCATGTTCCAGATAGGATTTGGAAAAACCTATGGAAGCATCAAGGTTGGATGAAGATTAAACTCTTCATGTGGTTGGTTCATCATAAGAAATTTTTTATTTGGGATAACATTCAGAAGAGGGGTGTTTTGGGGCCTTTTAGATGCCAGCTCTATGAAGCCCAAGAGGAAACAATGGAGCACCTCCTAAATAATTGCATTTTCACCTCCAGGTTGTGTGATACTTTTGCCACCATTTTTCAACAAACCGACAGGGACAAAGGTAGTATTATCAACGCCCTAAACAATTGGAGACGAAACTTTTTTGATTACGAATTTCTTGGTTCAGCTTGGGCTCTTACGCCAAGCTTCATTATATGGAATGTCTGGAAAGAAAGGAACAATAGAATCTTCAAATATGAAAAGAGTCCCCCCCCAATGCCTTTTTGAGCAGATATTAAAACAACTTAAGGAGACGGTTGGCACTTCAGTGCGAAATCCCCCTAAGAACCCACCTTCAGAAGCTAAAATGCAGATTCTATGTCAGCTGGGTATGCAGGGGCTTATTCCTCAGGGCCTGGATAGGAAGGTAATGAAAATGGATACTGAGCAGGATTTCTGGCATCCACCCCCTCAGGGTTTTTTGAAATACAACATTGATGGTGCTTCAAAAGGCAACCCGGGTACTGTTGGCTTTGGAGGGGCGTTAAGGGATGAAAAAGGAAGTATTCTTTTCATCTTCCATTGCCATTTAGGAATAGCCACTAACAATATGGCAGAATTAATGGCTCTGTAACAATGTTTAGATTTCCTGGAGTAGGATAACCGCCAAAATCTGATTGTCAAAGCTGATTATGAGTTAATCATTAACTCGGTCAAAAGAATTTGCTGTGGTACAGTGCCAGAAAAAGTCTCAAAACACTGGAGGCTAATCCAGGTCTTTCAACGGGTCAGCTTCACCTCCAATGCCTTCGTACAATAAGTTTTAACCATGTGCAAAGAACATCCAATAAATTAGCGAATATTATGGCCAATCAAGGAGTGATCTGTACTAAAAGCAGGGTCGGATGGGTTGGCAAGAGATGCCTCAGAAAATATTAAAGGCACATTGTCATGACCACGAAGATGAAGACAGGATGGTGTTTCAATACAAAGCCATGGAGGCGGGGTCTAGATGACTTGGATCCATTATGAACTACTGTTTTTTTCTCAGTCTGGTCTTTTGTGGGATGCAGGCCACTGTCGGCCTCCACAACCTTGGTAAGTACAACCATAGAGGCTCTAGGTGGAAGCTGCTCGGTAGACACTGTTTATCGGATGGTCAGCTGAATGGTTAGAGTATCATCTTACATTGGTCCATGTACAGGCGTAGAAGGGATGGTACAAGGGGTTGGAATCCGGGCTTTCTCGGTGGCCTTAATACCCCCAGATTTCCTTCTATGGATGCAATACCTCTCTCGAGGTGGTATATGGTTTATCACAGGTCTTTCAGGTGGGAAGCGGTTTTTCCAAAATGGGAGCGATTCCACTCACCATGCTACACGTGGCCAAGGGGAGGGACTGATTACCGCCCTCATCGGGCGCTAATGTTCAGTGCTTTAGACCCATGCGATATGATCCTCAGCCGTCAAAGCAAGAAAGGCGGATCTACGGTCAAGAACAAATGAGCATGTTGGTGGGTCTAGGTGGTTAAGTGACGTGCTTCTAAGTATTGTGAAATCTTCCATTGTCGTTGGATCGGGCAAGGAAATTTGACAGTTGAGATTAAGGATGCAAGTCCGGATAAGGAATATATTCCGTGCTTGTTTCGTTTCATGTTGGGAATCAATGATTTTTGCATGTTCTACATGTTCGTGGGTTATTCCCCCATTCGGACCCATAATCCTTTAAGATTGGTACCTATTTTCCTCTTCGAGTCTGAATCTAAATTTAAAGCATGTGATTGTTGTTGGCCCAAATTGAATCTCGTCCATCGAATTTCTTTGGGAAGATCGTACAACTTCAACATTGTTTGTCTTTTGAGGGTATTGAGGTTTTGTTTGTAGGGTTTGGGGTTTTTTGCCTTTAGCTTGCAGCCCTTAGCAGTAAGAGGACAGTTTTTCCTTGGTCCATAGTTCCTCATGGACTCTTGTATTTTATGTAATTTATTTTCTGATTTAATGAAATAGAAGGTACGACTCTTGCTTCAGCAAAAAAAGGGATATGTTAGCACTCTATGAATCCCTTTAGGCTGAGGAAAGGGCCATAGAGGTAACCGCAAACTACTTTTGACTAGAAAATGGTGTTTTCTAGCTAGAGGGGGGCTCCCTCACTATTAAATTCTCATGATTAGCACACTAAATCTCACAAAGACTAGATCTAGAAAAGATGATATAAAACTTAATGAAATGGTTGAGAGTTTCGGGAAAATACTACTAAGGTATGAAGCCAGTAACATAATATTAATATCAAGGCATGCATGAGTCTTTAGAAAAGCAGAGGCAGTGTAGGCATAAGTTCCAAGCTGACAGGAGTTGAATTATAGTAGAGAATGGAAAGAGAAAAAATTATATCTGATCACAAGCAGTAGAGAATATTATAATGAATTCTAAAGCATAAACTAATGACCAATTACTAGAAGAACCATAACAGAGCAATGAATAATTTCATCATGCATGATTACACAATTACCCTGAGCATCTCAAAATGAATTCAAGATAAAAGCTTCAGAAATGGATATTTAGATAACACAAAGGAAAACAAACTTGAAGGAAATATACCACAATAATCTATGAGATCAAAGACACCAACTTGCACAACACATATGCACAATCCTATTTTCCTAAAATTGAACCCATTCTTCATATTTCTTTTATATTAAATACAAGTTTCAAAATATGATCATCATGACTAGATACAACGCATCCTTATCCATCAAATTTAGAAAAATCTTGTCCTTTTTGGGATAAAGACTAAAAAAAAAACTTATACATCAAGCTAACAAACTAATCTTGAAACCATAAAATTATCTATATTTTCGAATACTTATTCATCCAGTCCTATCTAACTTATCCATAATTATCATAATGTCATTTTTAGACTAATTACAAAATAGAAAAAACACATATATGTATGACAAAAACTAAAATGATGGTGTAGCCAGTCCAACTAGGTATGCTCACGTGTACTCCATGTGGCAATAGGTTGATGAGGATGTTGAATCTATATATAAGGTGGAGTAGGACCCATATGATGCCTCAAACCTCCCACAAATTCGAATTCACAAATTGAATTTAAAAAAATATCATAATTATGTTAGCAAAATACTATGAAAATGGGCCATTAAGTGACACGTGTAACTCCAAAAAAGTAGAACCTATGTAAAATATGAGACACATTTTTGTGTACGAGCTTGTTTTTAATAAAAACATCTCTCATTTTCTTCCAATTCTTCCCCATATCCTCATAAATGGTTATGAAAAATCATGACTAAAACGGGAAAATACAAGGTTTGACAAATAGGCCTTAAAGATGCATTCGAAACTCCCGATATATGACACCTATGCACAAACTGGAAGAGGTTATTGTGATTTTCATTCTTGAGACAAAACTCTTTCCTTTTTTTTAAATTCAGCTCCATGCATTTGGAAACAAATTTTCAAAATGATGAATAAAACAAAGTATTTTGCGCAGCACTATGCGGTGAATCCAAGTAGCCCTCCATGCTCTGTATGGTTTCACACCTCCTCTGGAAAAATGGATCAAATGGGTAGGCTTTGAATGGCTGTGTAATGGTGTATAACTCTTTAAGTAGGCCCTCCAACTCTTTCAAACCTCCTAAATGGTTGATACCCACCTACGTAGCAGTTGCGAACAATTGTGTGCAACGATGACTGTGTAGCACCCATGCAAAACAAATGACTCTGTGATAACTGTAGCTCTATCCTCAATCTCTGGCTTAGCTGAAAATCAATCCTTATCCTTCAACCATGACAATTAATCAGCTTGAACTTAATAATTCAGACACTATGCAAGGGATATGGCGATCATTTTGTTTCATTTGAATTGGCACCTATTTTTTCATGTAGCATGATGTGATAAGGTGCTCCATTTGGGGTGATATGATTATTTGTGCATAGGAATCATTAGAACACTTGGGTATATATGTTTCTTAGATAGTGGGGGGAATATATGGGTTATGTCATGTATAATATGTAATCATGGTCTTTTGATGGAATAAGTTTAGGATGGGATGGGGAAATAAAAGTCATATGACTAATGAATAGGGGACAAGGAAAAGGATTTATGAATGAACAACGAGATATTTTGGGATATAGGTTTTGGAATTACGAAAACAAGAATATATTAGAAAGGGGAAAGAATAGTATATTCTGAAAAGATCATTTTACTTGAGCAACATAACTTCAACTGTAATGAACTCAAGAGAACTTTCTGACAGACACATAACTGACACATACCCCATGACTTGACTATTCATAATTTTGTAACCCTGACTCCCAATGACTTGATATCGTTTCATGCTTTGATTGGACCACTTGATGAATAAAATCATGGCGATGTTGGACAGTGAATTTCAAACTTATGACAATAATAGTGACTATAAGTTTGACTTATTCAAACTAAAAATTAAATAATTCTAAAGGCATTCGACAAATAAAAACTACTAACTCTAACATTGGCTCTAATGGGGATGGCAGCCTCCCAGCAAGGTGCCAAGAGAAAAAATGTAGACCTTGTACCTAACCATTGGGAAATGGAGTCAACACTAAAAACCAAATGACTACAAACTAAATGACTAACTTACATAGCTATAAACATTAAAATAATTAAGAAAATTTTAACAACATATCGTTGAAGTCTTAGGGCCTTCTCCTTGGGCTTCAAGCCTCAATGAGAGTTGTTCACACCTGCTGGATATGTACATATTAGGTGATTTCCTCCCTCCAATGTAACCAATCAAGAAAATGGCTACTTGATTGATTTCTAATCACAACTCCCTTGAGAAGGAAAAAGAAAAAAGACAATGGAAACTCACAATTTAACTGATGTTGAGAACTAGAATCCATAAATAGCATAACTTTCCATAAATCCTACAACAAACTGGCCATGGGAAGACAAACCTCTTCTTTCAATGATTCCAAGATGTGAGCAAAAGGATCTTCAAAAACATAACTAGTTACCTTCACATAAGCATTATGTTCATCAATTTCACTCTCTTCAACTGAGGCAACCACCTAAGCCACGTCGTTGATGTCTTCATCTAGGAAAACTTTCTCTTCTTCAACATACTCTTCATTTTTAGAACCTGAAGGAAAATCTTCTTGAACAAAATATTCATATGAAAGTGTCTTTAGAACATCCCCTTCTCTTTCACTTCTCTCCTCTTCTTGATCTAGCTCGCTCTGCTGAATGCATTCTTCATATTCAAGAAGACAAACTTGCTGCATTTCTTCATTGACCTCCTTCTAATCAATTTCATCTACAAATGCAGAGATTGTTACCTGTTGGGAATCTTCATGAATATCTAGACAACATACCTATTCTATTTCTTTTTGAGGAAAAGGAAACTTAAAAAAGGCTTCTTCAATTTCATCAGTTATTACATCTTGATCGTAGATGTCAATTCCCATGAGCTAAAACATATCATCTAATTTTCCAAAAAATCTTTCTACCATCACTATAGAAGTATAAGTTTATTTAAAATTCACACAAAATGATGAATAGAAATCCATTAGAGAACATATACTTAGAGCTTCCAAACCTTTTTACCATTGTCTGGATTTATCCTCTAAGGTTTCCATAAAAAATTTCATCAATGAATCCTCATGAAAATGAACTTCAAGTCTACGTACATGCATGTGGAATTTAATTAAATGCAGAGAAACATATTCTCCCTTTCCATCTCTGATTGACAAATTAATAGGAGGCATATGATTCAAAAAACTAGGAATATGAGATCTATCCATAGGAGCATACCTGGAATTCGTTCTTGTATAACCCATTTTGAAATCAATCACCAATAATTCTGAAAACTATTGACCTTTAACTAATGAAGTCATTGTGAACGTTTGATATTTTGTATTCTTTGAATTTCAGAGTTGTCAGGTGAATGGTTCAGCTTTTCTATTTCTATTTGATGTTCACCGTCAACAACCAGATCTACAATTTTGATAATCTTTCCCAAGGAAAATAAAACCTTCGGTCCCCGACAACGGTGCCGCTATGTTAGCACTCTATGAATCACTTTAAGCTGAGGAAAGGGCCATAGAGGTAACCACAAATTGCTTTTGGCTAGAAATTGGTATTTTCTAAACGGAGGGGGCTCCCTCACTATTAAATTCTGATGATAAACACAATAAAGCTCACAAAGACCAGATCTGGAAAAGGTGATATAAAACTTAATGAAATGGTTGAGATTTTTAGGAAAAGACTATTGAGGTATGAAGCTAGTAACATAATCTTCATATCAGAGCATGCAAAAATTCTTTAGAAAAACAGAGGGAGGGTAGGCATACGTTCCAAGCTTACAAGAGTTGAAGTATAGTGGGGAATGGAAAGAGACACAATTATATCTGATCACAAGCAGCAGAGCATATTATATTGAATTATGCAATATAAACTAATGACCAAATATTAGAAGAACCATGAGAAAGCAATGAATAATTCCATCATGCATGATTCCATAATTACCTTGAGCATCTCAAAATGAATTCAAGATAAAAGCTTCAAAAATGGATATTTAGATAATAGAAAGGAAAAAAAACTTGAAAGCAATATACCACAAGAATCTCCAAGATCAAAGACACCAACTTGCACAACACATATGCACAGTTCTCTTTTCCCAAAATCGAACCCATCCTTCATATTTATTTTAGATTAAATACAAGTTTTAGAATATGATCATTATGACTAGATACAACACATCCTTATCCATAAAGTTTAGAAACGTCTTTTCCTTTTTGGGATAAAGACTAAATACAAAACTTATACATCAAGCTAACAAATTGATCTTGAAACCATAAAATTATCTATATATTTGAATACTTCTTCATCCTGTCCTATCTAACTTATCCATAATTATCATAATGTAATTTTTAGACTAATTACAAAATAGAAAAAGCATAGATATGTATGACAACAACTAAAACAATGGTGTAGCCAATCCAGCTAGGCATGCTCACATGTAATCGATCTGGAAGTTGGCTGATGAGGATGTTGATTTTTTTCTTGAGGTATAGTAGGACCCATATGATTCCTCAAACATTCCATAAATTTGAATTCACAAATTGAATTTCAATAAAAATTCATAATTTTGTTAGCAAAATACTGCAAAAATGGGCCACTAAGTGACACGTGTAACTCCCAAAAAGTAGCACATGTGTAAAATAAGAGATAGATTTTTGTATATGAGATTTTTTTAATAAAAACCACTCTCATTTTCTTCCAATTCCTCCCCATATCCTCATAAACGGTTCTGCAAAATCATGACTAAAACAGGAAAATATTGAGTCTGAGAAATAGGCCTTAAATATGCATTCAAAACACCCGATCTATGACACCTGTGCATAAACTGGAAGAGTTTATTGTGCTTTGGTTTATTCTTGAGAAAAACCACTTTCATTTTTTTGAAATTCAGCTCCATGTGATCAGAAACAACATTTCAAAATGATGGCTAAAATAGATTATTTTGCGCAACACTGTGCAATGAATCTAAGTAGCCCCCCATGCTCTGTATGGTTGCACACCTCCTCTAGAAAAATGGATGAAATGGGTAGGCTTTAAATGGCTATTTAATGGTGTATAACTCTTTAAGTAGGCTCTTCAACTCTTGCAAACCTCCTAAATGGTCGATACCTACCCGCACAGTGGTTGCGTAGTGACTGTGTGCAGCGATGATTATGTAGCACTAGTGCACAACAAATGACTTTTGATAACTGTAACTCTATCCTCAATCACTAGATTAGCTGCAAAAAAATCCTTATTATTCAACCATGATAATTAACCAACTTGAACTCAGTAATGCTAACACTGTGAAAGAGATATGGTGGTCATTTTGTTTGATTTGAATTGGAACTTATTTTGTCATGTAGCATGATGTGATAAGGCGCTCCATTTGGGGTGATATGATGATTTGTGCATGGGAATCATTAGAACACTTGGGTAGATATGTTTCTTAGATAGTGGGGGGAATATATGGGTTATGTCATCTATAATATGTAATGATGGTCTTTTGAGGGAATAGGCTTAGGATGGGATCGGGAAAGTAAAAGTGATATGACTAATGAATAAGGGATAGGGAAAATGATTTATGAATGAACAATAGGATATTTGGAGATATAGGTTATGGAATTAGGGAAACAAGGGTAGATTAGAAAGGGAGGGAAATAGGATATTATGAAAATACCATTTTTCTTGAGCAACAAAACTTCAATTGTAATGAACTCAAGAGAACTTTATGACAGACACATAAATGGCACATACCCCATGACTTGACTATTCAACATTTTTTAACCATGACTCCTAATGACTCGATATTGTTTCATGCTTTGACTGGACCACTTGATGACTAAACTCATGGCAATGTTGGATAGTGACTTTTGAACTTATGACAACAAAAATGATTATAAGTTCGACTTATTCAAACTGAAAATTAAAGAATTCAAAAGACATTCAACAAATAAAAACTATTGACCCTAATAGGAAATACAATCAAGACCCTAGTTCTTCTACAACCATGATTACCATTCCAAATTAGAAATAGGAAGGGGTCTCAATGGATTTTATTATAGGTCTAGAAAAATCTAAAGAAATAATGTCATCGTGATAGAGGTGGATCAATGCACAAAATATGACCATTTTTTCTCTCTTTTTCTTGCAACATTCATGGAAAAAAAGCTACATGAAATCCCCAAGATTATTGTAAGTGATAGAGATCCTAATTTTCAGTAGTAATTTTGGGACTATATTAATTTCTTGTATGGGTATGCAATTAGCTCATAACTCCTCTTACCATCCTCAATCCAATGGGAAAACAAAGATCCTAACTAAATATCTAGAAGAGTATCCTTGTTGCTATGCATCTAATAAATAAACACAACAGTCAATGTTTTTCCTTTGGAGAATCATTGGTACAATACATCCTTCCATACTTAGTAAAAAAAGTCCCCATTTATGGCACTTTATGATACCCTTAGGAAGAAAAGAAAAGGTTAAAGTAGTGGAGGCCCACTTAGATCATCGAGAAAAGGTTTTCCAACTATTAAAGGATAACTTGGATATATCACAAAATAGGATTGAAAAATAAATATACGAGTGTCATAGTTAAAGAGAATTTGAAGAGAGGGACTGGGTATTTATAAGACTACTCTGCCCCCATTACTCATGGAAAAGGGGTTGGCCATGTAGGGAATATGAATAAGAGTCTAGAAGGGTCAAGATATAACTCATTTTGAAGGTTTAATGGGCCAAATTTAACCTTGAGTTGGATATCATGCTATATTATAACTCAGCCACTAGGAGAAAAAGGGGGTTCATTCTATTCGAGTGCATTTTGTCCCATAGTAGAGAAAAGTAGCCAAAAGTGGATAGAGAGAGCCAAATGGAAGGGGTTTGAGTTTTGTAGCATCCCACAAGCTACAAGTCTTAGGTAACTCTGTAAAGAGTGTCTTGTCCTTTGTATTAGCATCATTTCCATTCAAACAAAAGACGACAGAGAATCCTCACCTTTTAGTTGGGTTTTCTCCTAAAATGGTTTCCTATATCATATATTGGTGTTCATTTTGATTGATGTTTTCTTGTATTTCACTTCTCTCAACTTCTCACATTTTATTGCATGCATAAAAAAAATCAATAATTAATAAATCTAAAATCTAAGGAAAATTAATGCTCATAACATAGTTTTCATATTTCTGCCTATTCTTATCAAATCTATTATGACTAATTATCCAGTAAAATATCCACAACAATTGATAGATCACCCAATTATTTTTGTACCTATAAGGTGTTATAAAGGATTGGAAGTATGGCTTAAAAATTGGATTTATCTCTATTGTCACATTTACATCAAATCTTCCATGTTTCTCACTTAAAGAAGGTAATTGATGACAAATATTAGTTTATACTATTTTATTAGAGATTAATGAAGAAGGGAAAATCATATTATTACAGGAAACAATGATTGAATCATGGATCCAACAACTGTAAAATCAAGCAATAAGTGAGTACCGCATCAAGTGGAAGTGGAAGAACCTGGAAATAAAAGAGGTTAATGTGGGAATATGAGTTTTTCAAGTAGAACATCCATAGCTAATCAAGTTTTGAGGGAAACACGTGTTTGAAGGTATTATCACTTAGAATTAAAGGTTTGATGCATATAGTTACATGCCTTATTTTGATGACAAAGTTCTATGTTTAAGATATTTTCACTTTTATTTCTCTCACTTAGGATTCAGAGTTTTAAAGGTTTTTAAGCTTAAATCAGACTCCGCTCCTATTGGCTTTCCTCCACTCATCATTATTCCATAGTCATGTCTTGTCTATGCCAAGTCACCTTGTCTTTTAGTGATTCCGCAGCGCAGTCTTATTTGCCCATTTCACAGCACAATCATAGTCTAGCAGTTTCGCAGCACGTAATGATTAAGAAGTTTTGCAGCGCATCATTTAAAAATATAACTAATAGCGCTGCGAAATCATGGATTCATGCATTCCACAGCGAATCTTTCCTGAAATGTCAAGTCCATAGGTGAGTCAGCATTTCCGTCCACTCATGTCAGTTTGAGTACCTTTTGAAATCATGTCTGAACGTTCATTTGCCACTACTCCACCAATAGATTTTTGATATGCACGGAAATATCATTCCCAAGAGATTTTACCGTGCATAGTCCTTAATAATGGTCGTGAGTGTTGCATGAGTGACCAATCATGTTTCGATTTGAATTTCAAGCGAGGCTGTTCAAGCGAGCCTGATTACAAGCGAGGCTGAATAAAAAAGAGGAGCTGTATCGCTGTATCATCATCTCAACTGGAGCTGTTAAAATTTGACTGCAAAGATCTCAAAGTGAAAATGGAGAGAAAGGAGCACAAGTCCGGAAAATGTCAAAGGAATGAACCTGAAGGCCTGGACATAACCTTGAGAGATGAAGGCGTGAAGAAGGCGTTTAAAGATGCCGGGTGCTGGAGATTTTGTAAAAATCTACAAGGAGGGCATGCACAGGTAACCAAAGAATTTGCGCTTAATTTCACTGGTTTGAATTCAAAGGTAGCCATGTTAGAGATATCGGTTTCTCCAGAAGCAATAGCTACTGTAACCGAGATACCAAGAGGTCAGGAAGAATGGTTCAAAAATTTTAAATTTGATAGGAATCCTTGTAAGGAGTTCTTAAAAGAGGCATATGTAAATGAGGATTACACAAAAGCAGTGCCTAGGTACTATCTCAAGGAACATTATGCTCTTCTTCTTACTTGCATACAGAAGTATTTGACCTGTGAAGGAAGGTATAATAAGGTTTATCCTTATCATTTTAAACTGCTCTTGCATTTTACTGGGAAAGTCTCCATAGACATTCCGTTTTATTTATTTCACAGTCTAAGTAAGATGTGTGATAAGGTGCAGCTGAGGAAAGAGGACTGTGAAACCTCTTTATTTCATCATGGTCTGATTAAGTTGCTGATTTTAGATAGCCTCCAGAAGATAGGCAGAGACTGGAATTCTTTTATCTTCATGGATGGATTCCAAAGTAAGACTGGTCTTACTCCTCGACCAACCAGAGAGTTTACAATAGCTGAGCTTCAAAGGGAAGCAAAAGCCAAAAAGAAAACCAAGCCACAGCTACCAAAACCAGTGAAACCATTAGTCATTCAAGAACAGCCTCAGAAATCAATAAAGGAGAAGACTCAGGGTAAGAAGACTGTAGCTGAAGCAAAAAAATCTGAAGCAGTCTCAAGGGTAAGGACAAGAAGCCAAATTAATAAAGAAAAGGGCAAAGTTATAGCGGTCGAAGAGAGCCCTGTGTCCAAGGCAAGGCTGAATGATTTATTACAGGCTATTGAGTTAGAACAGTCCAAACCAATTCAGATTGATTTGAAACAGTCACCACAGGTAAAGGTTAAGAAAACTAAGGCCTCAAAAAGGCTTAAGTTTGATGAGCCAACCCAGGAATTTGTTTTTAAACCTAGAAGACCTATGACCAGAAATTTCCAGCAGGTACAGGAAGCACTGCCCAGAACAGAGGAAATAGGGGAAGGAACATGACCTCAGCAAAAGAGCAGAAAAAGTAAAGCAGCCATCACATCTCAAGGAGATTATGTGGTAGCTATGAAAAGCCAAATAGAAGCAGCTGAAGAAGAAATTAACCAACTAAAGAAAGCCGCTGAAGACCTGAAGGCAGAGCTAAGCGGGTTACCTAATAAATGAATTCACTTTTCAGGAAAGGTTTTGTTTCAAACTTTTGTTAATTTTGCTTAATCTTAGTGTTTTGAAGGTGTTTAAATCCCTGCCACACATATGAAACATCAAAGGGAATTTTGGGCGATCGATGATTGGGTGATATAAGTTCTCGGGTAAAAAAGAAAGCAAGCTGTTTTAAATAAAACAGCAGTTTCGTAGCGCGCTACGAAACTGCTGTAGGTGATGATTTAAACGCAGAACCAGCAGTTTGATATTATGAGCAGGAGATTTTGAAAAAGAGACACTTGTCCATCACCATAGCCTACATCATGTCTAAAACGTGGCCACGTTCCATACCTGGGGTTATTAAAGGCTCAGAAAAGTGCTGTTCATATTCGAGCAAATTATGGAAAAAAGAAGCCGAGAAGCAGGGGACATCTCCTAATACCACGGGGCAGATAAGGATTCAGCGTTCAAAGACCAATATGGCGTATTTAAATGTCCAAATTATCCATTTGAAAGAAGACCATGTGTCAAAGGACGAGGAATAGCCATTATGGCGTGGAAAGAGAGTTAGAGTCCTAGTTAATTTAGAACTTTTTTTTTAAAGTTCTAGTCAGCATGTTATTTGTATTTAATAGACAGTTAAATAGCTGATAGGTGTCATTATAGATAAGGATCGAGTTATTAAAATTCCCCTCATGTTGGAGGAGGAAACTCGAATTAGTTAGAATAAGGATTCTATATATAGCTGAGACAGAAATGTAATGAGGGTTGGAAATTTGATAGCAGAAGTACTGTTTTAGCTTATGTAAAGACCATTTTCAGTAATATAAAGCATCTACTTTTATTCTCAGGATTCATGAAGGATTTTTCATGTTCAGAATATGTGTTTTGTTCTTTCTTTAATGTCTTTTTTCAGTTGCATGGATGCATAATCACTCAGAATTCACTGATTGTGCTCTGACTTCTTGTATGCATGTGTGAACTGTGGTTTTATGTAAGTTGTATTCTGAACATTTAAATGCTAAGTGCCCTGACTTCTATGCAAAGGTAGTGTCACTTTTTATTGAAATATGATTGACTCCATAGGCCCAATGGGAACTTATGAAATGTTTATCCAGCCATTATATTTGTCTATGTTGTTACATCACAAGAGTTAGCCATCTTATCATTAATCAAAATCAATAACCCTTTTGAGAGAGCCCTCTCAGGCTAAGGAGGCTAAGCCTTAGTCAAAAGCTTGGTTTGAAATAGTTACTTAGAGTCAACCTGACCAGCAGCCTATCATGTCAGATTTTTAGATAACAGAAGGGAAGGGGCATATGAAGCTTAGATATTGAGTTACTATATTTATGTTATTATATTAGCATTGTCCTTCACAATTCGGTAGATCCTTTAATTGTAATTGTTCCCCTTATCTCCTATAGTAACAAAGAGACTTATATTTCAAGATCATCTCATTTTTTGCATTGTTATATCATAAAAGGAGGTTTCCTCCTCAAAGAGGCTTTTCATTCATTCTCCTTTCTCCTTCTCAAAGTGTGGAGTTACTTCTCTTTCTATTTTTATTCTATTTGGTGCTTTGATGCATAACAAATCACAAGAATAAGATGTGAATTTATTTTCCTTAGCAATTTCAAAAAACTCAAATTGAATAACCTAAGAGGATATCCCTCATTTATAATGAAGTCCTATCTAAACAATTAATTTTTGCATAGGAGAAGAAGAAGAAAAGAAAAGAAAATTTATAGAATATTTCTAGTAAAAGTAAATATCTTTAGAAAAAGGAAAGAACAAGAGTAAAAGAGATTGTAAGCACTAGAAAAAAACCAAGATATATGTTGAGGCTAAGAAAAACGCATAAGCGCAAGCTAAGGTTGTTAAGCAATTAGAACATGAAAATAAAAGGGATGTTAATTCTAAGCCAAAGAATGAATCTAATATTGAATCCAAAGCTAAAGTTAAAAGAAATCAGGAAGCTAAGTGAAAGGAGAAAGAGGTTGTGGATGCTAAAAAGAAATAAGAACTTGATGAAAAAGTGAAAGAAGATGTTGAGCGTGATAGATTAAGGAACGAAGTAGAATAACATGTACAAGTTGAAGTTAGAGGAAAAAAAGAAATAAATGCATAAAAATAAATAAATAAATATGTATGTATGTATGTATGTGTATATATATAATATATATATATATAGATAATACAAAAATACAAAAAATAAAGCAACAAAAAAAAAAAAGAAAAAAAAAAAAAAAAACAAAAAACAAAATTTGATGCTAAAGTAAATAAAATAAAAGACAAGAGGAAGGTGAATGGGGGTAGAAAAATGGATCAAATGAAGGCAACATTGAAGTCCAAGAATAGATACCTATGGAAAATTTTAATCTTCCCAAACATTTTCTAGTACTCATTGTCCATGTATGGTCACAAGAGGAGAAGGACCCATCCTTGCACCAATTGATAAAGTTACCAAATTATAATTTCTCACGTTTGAAAAAGAATGAAGGAAAATGGCAAGACAAACCTATAAGTGATGAAAAATAAGTCTAGATAAAGAAATGGTTCTTACGACTTGAACTATAGAAATGGATAGAAATAAATCAAACCTTATAACATTGTAATTATACAAACCAATGTATATAAGGTCATTGACACTAAGAAAAAAATGAAGCCACATGAATATAACATTTTACTACTAGAAAATCAGTTCAACTATTACAATTCTAGCAAGTATGAAGTTTTCTTATTTCATTGACTATGCCTTCAAGGTACATAATGAATTGAATACCAGTCAGAGGGAATTATATGATAGGGCTCGACATATATAAGTTCAAATCTAATGTTGGGTGTGGAGCCTAATTATCTCATTTATTAAGAGGTATCAACACATTAGACCCCATTTTGTAATGTGGCAGCAACGCCGCCCATTTATGCACGCTGCCAGGGGGGTCCAGGAGAAGTTACAATATCTGGTCTACATGCTTAAGATGTTTGTCCCAAGTTATGATGTAGATGAGAATTTCATCGAAGAAGACCAAGACAAATTTTCGGAGATATGGTTTCAGCAGGTGGTTCATGAGCCTTTGAAAAGTAGATGGAACATTATAGAGACCAAATGGCATAACGAGGCATTCATAATGGCCTTCATGAGTTTGTAATGTAGTCTTGGGAATTTCTACTTCCTTCATGTGTATTCGGTGATATCCTGAGCAAAGGTCTAGCTTGGTAATGAATTTAGCGCCATGTAGTTCATCAAGTAGATCATCAACAACTGGAATAGGAAATTTTTCCTTTATAGTGAGCTTGTTGAGGGCTCGAAATTCTGGACACATGCGCCATTCTCCATATTTATTTAGAACCATGACCACTAGAGATGAATAAGGACTGATGTTGGGACGAATAACACCAACTTTGAGGAGTTCCTTGATGTTTTTTTCAATTTCATTATTTTGGGAAAAATGATATCGATATGGGAAGACATTAGGTGGTTGGGCACCTAGGACCAAAGGGATGTTATGATCATGTTCACCCCTAGAGGGTGGAAGCTCTTTAGTTTTCTCTCTAGCCTAAAATAAAAACTGTGAAAATTGAAGGTACTACTGGCCCTTAAAAGTTTTATGATACCACTTGTTATGCTCTTAACCTGCAACAAATCCAAAATATTAGAAATACGAAGAAATATAGCCTAGAACACAAAATTATCACATGAAATGAGAAAAAAGGCAAAGTATTTTATTATTCATAAACAGATTCAATGTTCACTTGCCTCTTAGAGGGGGCAACCTCCAACAAAGAAGATCTCAGTTACAATAATACTCAATGATATTTTTCTTACTAACTAAGACTATTTATAGCTAAATGACATCCAAAACCCTAACTACTAGTGGTCCCTTGCATAACACAGGCTAACCACTTTATTTATTAACTATGGCCCATTTACAACTAACTATGGTCCCTTTTCTCTAATGTGGGTCTACCACTTACAATTATTAATGCAGAATTTATTGAATTCCTAACTAACTATGAATCTAACTCGACCTATTGCGCTTATTACATAAATAAATGGGTTAGGGTTGGACCCTAACAGATGCATGTCGAGTAGGAGGAGGAGGATGGGGGCCTCCAAGGTACAAATGGCTAGTTTGGGTTTAAGTGGTTAAATTCCTCAAAATCTAAATAAATATGAATAGAAAATTTGATCTTCTTATTTCTACTTTCTCTTTATGTCATATTAGTTATTTTGTTCTGCCCCCTCCTATTTCCCCTTGAGCCTCTACTGAAAAATATCATGTTATATTGTAATCAAAATATTTTTTCATGCAACTATCAAATTTTTTATTATAAAATAGCAAAATAAAGACCATTTAGAATCATGTGTTTCATGATGCTAGATTCCTTGTATATACACATAAAGGAAATATATAATAAAATGGTATGGATGTTGTGCATGCATGCATCTAACACAAGCGTAAAAAAATAATTATGTGGGTATGTCAACAAAGTAGGAGGGATGAAATATGATGATGTCTATAAGAAGTTATTATTGTGATAATATGGGAATGAATGTGAAAGAAATAAGTTAGTAAAATCACTCAATCATTCATTCTTTATGATATAAATCAAAACACAATGGGTATGTGGGGAATGGTATGTATCAAATATATTTTACATTGTGTATCAAAAATATTCTGAATTTTCATTTTCTCACTCAATAATAATGGACACAAGTATTAATATATAAAGCATTCATGCATGAGACAATATATATATAACCAACAGACCTATGGGTAATAATAATAATCTATTTTCAAATAATTGTGCCACTTCTTTACTTCACAAATGATAATGAAAATAATGAAAATTATTGGGATAGGGAACGTTGTTACAATGTGGGAAGAAATAATTGTTAAGTATGGTATGGAAGGGACTCATTGTGCCCCATTATCTGACTTTGCTGAATTATAAACAAAAATATGTTATCAATATGTTGACCTTAAGATATATAAAGCATTCATGCATGAGACCATATATAAATAACCAACAGACCTATGGGTAATAATAATATTCTATTTTCAAATAATTGTGCCACTTCTTTACTTCACAAATGATAATGAAAATTATTGGGATAGGGAACGTTGTTACAATGTGGTAAGAAATAAGTGTTAAGTATGGTATGGAAAGGACTCATTGTGCCTCATTATCTGACTTTGCTGAGTTATAAACAAAAATATGTTGTCAATAGGTTGACTTTAAGATGTTCACGAATCATCAAGGCATTGAGCCCTTGGATCAAGAAGGGAAATTTTTTGTCTTATGTGACGAGCTCAAACTTGGAACAATGTACATATTAAAGTACAAGGGGATGAATGGATGTGGGCCTAAGAGGTTGGATAAGACAACAACATAAAAAAAAAAAGAAATTGTTGATGTGGTTGATAAACAATGTAATGACAATGATAATCAGATCCCAATACATGATTTCAATCAAAGCGATAATAATATAAAAAAATTTGTGAAAGGAAATGTGGGTCAAAATGTGGTTGAGACCATAAGTTAACTCCCATTGTGTGGCCTAAGCAGCGATCACACTATGACATGGTTGGAGGCTTGGGTTATGTTCACATGCACATTGACAAATGAAATAAATTACTATTACTTTTTTTCCACTACATGTTTCAAGACTACCATGTGGTAGTCAGAACCTCCCAAATTCTTTTTGACTATGGTGTCATTTGATTTTATTTACCTAGGTTCTTCTCATGGTCACAAATGAAGATACAATGCATTAACCATTGACCAATCAGTAGGGTGCAGGGGGATATTTTTAACAAATCTCTGAATATGATTTTTATCCATGCAATCACGTATTGTTATGGGGAGTATGTGATACCTCACTTCACGTATTAGACTTGTCCCTATTATAGGTCATGCAACAAAGCTGACAACAACCGACATGAAATAAATTAATCAGTTGAGCGGGTCTTTGGAAGGTATTCCAACGACCCTAGCCATGATATTCATGAGAATGCCTAGAGGTGAAGTTTTGTTCATTCTCTGTGTTGTCTGTGTTTTTTTTAAACGACGTGCTTGTGAATGATAGAGTTTGGAGGATCCATCGAGCTTTCTGGACACATCATTTTTCCATTAATTCAACAATGAGAATACAGTCATGAATTTCTAGTTCTATCAAACAAATATATACCAACTAAGAAACCTCACATGGTTTGAATGAGCTTTCGGTGGATGTTTTGTGCCACATGTTTAACACATGCGATCATGGAAGTATACAAACTGTGTTGTGGGCTACTGTTCTTATAGTGATGATGAATGTAATTCAATGTTCTGCGCAAGGCAATGCCATTTACGACTTGTTGCTTTCAATGTTTCCAACAACAAACATTTGATAGTTGGCAACCACTTCATAATACGTTTGATAGTGGGCAACCACTTCATAATACATTGGATGGGGTATAGATACCTCCTGAACCAAAATTTGGTTGTGTACCATTGTGTGCACATGCCCTTAGGGGCTTGGTATAATTTATATACTTAATATTTGGATCAACATATTTTCATAGTCATATATCCATAACTTTATATATATATATATTTCAAACTTAACTTTTAATATATATATTCAAACTTAACTTTTTAATATATATATATATCAAATAACTTTTAATTTGTATATCTTATCACAAATATATTATAATTATCATATTCATAGTTTATAAGAGTATCATAGTCATATATGCATAACTCTATATATATATATTCAAACTTTTTAATTTGTAATGTCTTATCACAAAGATATTATAAGATAATAATCACAAAGATATTATAAAATATTATAAGAGTATCATAGTCATATATGCATAACTCTATATATATATATTCAAACTTTTTAATTTGTAATGTCTTATCACAAAGATATTATAAGATATTATAAGAGTACATAGTCATATATGCATAACTCTCTTTCTCTATATATATATATATATTCAAACTTTTTAATTTGTAATGTCTTATCACAGAGATATCATAAGATAATATAAGAGTAAATACTCAATGGAAAAATATTTCTTTGTTTTAATTTGTAATTTGTGCTATATATATTCAAACTTTTTAATGTGTAATGTCTTAGCACAAAGTAAAAAGTAATGTCTTAGCACAAAGATATTATAAGAGTAAATACTCAATGAAAAAATAATTTTTTTGTTTTAATATGTAATGTATTAACACAAAGATATGATAAGAGTACATACTCAATAAAAAATGTTTTTTTGTGTTAAGCCTAGAATCATATGAAGAAAACATGTTGACAGAAATGTTGTGGCATTTCAAATCATAGGGATGTTAGAAGTATCAAAATAATTAAACCCTTAAAATTATGGATGCACCAATCATATGTAGGGAAATATAAAAATTTCTTGTAACACCAAGTGTCAATGTAAGAAAACAAGCTATGAAAATATGTCAATGTTGCTTATTCCTCCTACATATCCCACTTACTTTATTAGAGTTCTAATTTCTTCTATGTTCAGTATTTTTAATACTTTTAGGAGGAGGGATCGTGATGATGGTGTGATGGTTTCCCGAATTTTTTGTATAAGTGGTTCAATATTTGGAAACTCCATGGGGAGGTTGTGTATACAAGATAAAACTTAGAATTTTGTGGGTTAGTTAGGCAAAATAGAGCTTTGAATAGTGAGAGATGGTAGTCATGTTTTTATATAGGGGAGGAAGCATGGGACGTAAGAATATGGGATAGAACATGACCTATTATGTTTTTTAGTAGAAAAAATGATGAGGAGATGTTAAATTTAATAGTGTCATCTTTTGCAAGCCAGTGGATAGTCATTACTCTTCCTTGCTTTATAATTGATATAACTTATAAGAATTTATAAGCACAAAATATACAAAATTCTATGCTTTTGTCAACCTTATATGAAATGGCCCAAATCTTCAAGAGAGAAACAAGATTTTACTCACATTAGTGATAAACAATATAAAAGAAAATAATAAAAGGATAAGAAGCAAAGAAACCAAACAATCTTGAATCGTAGTGACAAAAAAAGTCAAAAAGAAGTACAAAGAATATGTACAAAAAAGATCAATGAAATGATATATCATCCCTTGTTTGTGTAGAGGACCAGAAAATTACTTTCAATATTTTTGGCATTCGAAGTACGTAGGTCATTACAAAATCATACTTCGTGATTTATTTTTCTGATAAGCATGAAATTAGCAACTTGTCTAGAGTATTCAATAGGAAATATTAGCCAAGAAGGGAATTATTTTATGGGATCATTCATGATTACCTTTTCAAATGGGAAATAAACATGCCTTCGCCCTTGCTTATCACTTATTTCTTTGGAATTGTCATTTTCAATATTATAAGGATGTTCATATGACCAAGCAAGGACGTCTTTAAATTCATGTAATAAATCAAAAACACTTTTCTTATCATCAGAACATTGGAAGGTGACCTGCAAAAATTTAAGGTCACCTAGATTTCCAATGTTCAATAGTATGGTTTCAAGTATTTTTATTTTTGGTTCCTGGTCTCTCTTTTTTATTAGATACATTGTTGGAAGAAAATCTTTCTCGAGAGGAGGAATCTCTTTGGGGTACTTATTATCCTTGAATGAAATAATCTCCTTCTTACCAGAGGGTTGTCCCTGGATGAATGAGCAAATGCTGTCATCATCCAAGAATACATGTCAGTCTTCTTCCTTGTTAGGAAAATGAGGCTAGTATAATGATTGTAGAATTTAATCAGGCCTCTCAGATAAAATATTCCTTTTGGTACATGTGGCATACATCACCAAGTAATTGGACAATGCATTTAATTTTTATTTTTTATTTTTTATTTAATGTTGTGGTTCACGGACACCTTCGGTCAGCAGGTGGTACTACGTCCATGGGAAAATCTAGGGCTGACACCCCTTCGCCTATAACAAGACCTGACCCCAAAAGCTTTCTAGAATTGACCCTGTGACCTCCTAGACAGCGAGGCCCCAACTTGACCGATTGAGCTAACTCTTGGGGCTAGACAATGCATTTAATTATCTACGAATATGAGTGATATTAAAAGAAAGTAATTCAAAAAAAATTTACCAGTTAAATTGAGTGTATCTCTTAATTAATTTGTTAGAAGGAGAATAGACCCTTTTTATTAAGTTAAAAATAATCTTAGAATCACCAAAAGTGTTTAATTCTTGCAACCTAGATTGAGGGCTTTCTTAATGCTTAAAATTAAGGCTTCGAATTCAACGATGTTTTTTGTACATTCAAATTCAATTATGAAGGAAATTAGTGTATCTTATCGAGAGGTAATTATAGCACAACACCAATATCATTTCAATCATTGGAGGATGCACCATCAAAATGCAGATTCCAGACTTTATTTTCTTAGTTGATGGTGGAAGGAGGGGGGGATCAATGTTCAATGAAAAGAGAATAAACACCCAAATATTCTTCTATGTATGACATGGGGATGAGGTATATTTTCAATATTAGATGAGGTTCTTCCTTCCCTCAAGAAAATGATGTTCATGTCATCTTTAGGAAGGGTCATGTGCATACCATCTAATTATATGTATCCACCTATCCTAGTCTGTCAATACCTACCAAGAATAATTGAATACTTCATTACTAGAATATCATAACTTAGATGTTACAAGTCATCTAAATTTTAGGATGACCGCATAAAACGAATGTAATATCTATATGGTTTCTCTTAAGAACATTGTAGACCTAACTCCTCCATAAGAACTTTAAACATGACCTTGGGTCCTGACCCACCATCAACTAAATAGCAATGAGTGATTTTATTGCATACTTCCATTGAGAAGTAAAAAGGAGGATTTTTAACAAAATTTCTATAATTACGTATAGTGAAGATCTTATCTTTAGGAGGATCCTCTCTGGGATGACTCTTGAGGAAATTAACAGGCGCATATATTTTCCCTTTGAGAAAGTTTTTCAAGTGTTTTTGTTGCTCAATAATAGTGGCCATATTAGGAAATGTAGCATCAACCTTGGTTTAGGCCATCTACTTTAAAAAAATAAATCAAGAAGTAATCAAAGAGGAAGAAGTAGGATGATTTACATTCATATGAGTTGATTCAACATTCAAGTTTTTTTGGCTATTAGCCTCCCTAGAAGGTTGGTTTCTAGCATTTTAAGCTTTGAAATCATTCATTTTTTAAGCCACCATGAATTCATTGTCATCTTCCCAATCCAAGGTTTCAACCATGGGATCAATTATTTTTCCTAAAAATTGTTTTAGGCATACATTTATTAATCTCACAGGTCTTTTCCGCATGGTACTCTTCACAGAGGTTGCAGTCGAGAAAGAAGGTTGTCCATGTGATACACTTGGGAAGGATTTATAGTAGGGGTTAAAATGGGAGCTTCAACATGTGATTTCACTATGAATTTCTTCTCAATAGAAATCATATGATTTCTCATGTTCAACATGAGTTGAAGAACAGAAGATAGGTCAGATTGATTTATTGAATCTTCAAGTGGAATACTAGAGTATCGTAATTTCTCTTTGTATTATAGGCATATATGTAAGGCATACCTCATGTTATAGACATTTCTCTCCTCTAACCTATGACAATAGTTGGGAGGAAAAGTACTATAATAGTGCATCATGGCTTCTTGATTGTGTGGCATTATGATCTCCTTAATTTGATTATATAATTTAGTGAAACAAAGATTAAAATATTTAATTCTTTCAACTTTAGTATAGACAATATTAATTTATTCACAAAGGAGATCTATAGGGCTCTGAGGTTGGCCATAAGTGGATTTAAAATAGCAGCAAACCTATGACTGGGTAGAGAAGGATTTTGGTGAGAGTTCAAAAAAAATGGTCGTTGAATTTCCTTCCAAGGAATTCACAAATGACCACATGCATGTACCATTATCATTTGCACCAATGTTGTGGCATGCATTGGGAAATTAGATTAAGTGATCATGACCCGTGATGGTGCCATTGGTTGAAAACTTAGGGAGGTGATCTTAAAATTTAGGAGGAGTACTTTTTGGCATTATATTTAGTGGAGAATCCAGATGCCAAGGAGTATTTTCTGACATTATATTTATGGGAGAAGCCACATGCCAAGGAGTGGAATTTATATATTCCTCAAATTGAAACAACCCTTACTTCCTTATCACTTTGGAAGATTTTATTGTATATTGAAATATATTAAATGATGAATAAATATGCCAATTTGAATTGAAGATGATGCAGTAGATGAATATTGTGAGGAAGAGGGAATAGATTGATGGGAAACCTATGATCCTAACATGACTCTTGAAGATGGGGAAGTAGTCCTAGAAGAACAGACAAAATATTTATACAATTGAAGTTGAGCTTGGGTGGCAAGGATTTCCTTTCACCTTTGGAATTCATCCAAGGGTTTATACTCATGGCTTAATCCACAAAATATTCTAGAAGGATAAGGCTAATTGGTCATAAGTCAACCACCTATAATTGGCATGACCTTGGAGATGCCTTTATATGGCTTCTCTTCTTTCCAGTAATTCAATTTCTTGAGCTATAACACCCCAAGAATGTGCTTATTTAACAATAGTATGAGTGTTATCAAGTATGGAATTAAGTAATGAATGTGAAATACTACTTTGATTGTTCAATTTAGTTGAAATATCTGGTTGAATGGGAAATTGAATGGCCATTTGATATGACCAAGGATATGTGAATAAAGCCCCATGTATGGTCACCAAAATTATTTTGATGAGCAAAGTTTTTATGCTTTGTTGTCGACATCCTCAAATCTCACTGGGTTATTGAGATAATCGGGCTAGGCCTGGGGTTTAATGCCAAAGATTATGACACAATTATTTATAACAACTCTTTATAATGAGACAAAAGAAAACAAGATAAAGAAGATTTATACAAGAAAATTCATGAAAACTAATTACAGTGGCAAGGTAAATTAGAAAAGAAAACATATAAATGACCATGTACACCATTGTAGGTATATAAATTGAAAATTAAAGAGAACTACCAACAATATCATATAGAATGATTTATAGACATATCTCTAAAAACAAAAATATTTCTAAAAATATGTACCTTGTCAACCATACGACTACACATGTATGTTTATAAATTTTGATATGAATTTAATACTTTTTACAATTAATAGTCAAAGAAATTTTCCTCAAAAAAAAAAATATATATATATATATATATATAGTAAATTCATTGGAGAAAATATGATAAAACTATCAACTGTCAAAATACTGATTTTGTTAACAAAATGAGAGTACAACATGTTATTTCAGTCGATGTCGATGAAAATTAGGTTTATAAATCACTTAAAAATGTCTAAGATGTAACATAAATCATAAAATAGACATCTAGAACGTCAAATAATAAATCCAGATGAAGCGTTGGGAAGCATTGGTTCTTTTGATAAGATTGGACAATAATGTTTTTTGCTAAATTATACCAATTAGCGTTGATATAAAAGAAATATTAGACCTTCTAATAGCAGTAGTTGATGCAAGAAATAATAGCGACCTTTGGAAAGAAACAGAAATTAGATGAGCTCACTTTACTCCTTGTCACTCCTAAAAGGATTTCTATTGTCACCAAAACATGTAAGCTCTAGACTCTAGAAATAATGAGTTAGAGGAAAAATGACAACTTTTATAACTTATGCATACCATTCCTCACTAGCATTTTTCATCCATCCTTCCTTTCCTTTTATTTAGTTTTATACCTCCCTTATTTAGTTGTAAGGAAAATTTGTTTATTAACTAATTGTGGGTTAAGATAAATGTCCTTTTTTAAATCGAGAGAAGGAATTTAGGAAGGATCGTTTTTAATGAATTAATTTAGTAAAGTAGGTGGGGTCCCCACTATGCCCATAAAATTATATTAACCAATCCATAATAAACATATAAAATATGAAATCATAAATAACACGACCACCATCATGATAATCATGTGCATAAAGTGATCCATCATCCATAATATGTATAATCAAGCATATAATACCATATAGTTCCCCCCACAAAATATAACATCATATAACACACACACACACACACACACACACACACACACACACACACACACACACACACACACACACACACACACACACACACACACACACACACACACACACACAAATATATACACAGCACGATCAAATAAAATGTTGTCCCCCAAATACACTAGTGTCATAAGTCTAAAATAACTTCAAATAAAACCAAGTAAAAAAAAAACATAATATCAAAAAAAGATCTAGATCTCTGCTTGGACCAACCACATAAGACAGTCACAATTCTCCCTCCTCCTTTAGCTATAGGGATGTTAGAATGAATAAAGAGGAGGTGGCCTTAGAAGGATATTGTACAAGCATAGTAGGTGTATGAAGTTTTCCCAATTCCATTTTTGCAGGGGAGTCAAGGGGGTTGTTGGGCATGAAATGATGTAGCATGAGATAGAGAAAAGGGTATTGTCATGCTAGGAGGTAAATCCTCAAATGAATTGTGATTTTTCTAGATATATACATGGAGGGAGAGACTCTTGGGCTTCATCTCCTGGTATCTCTTCATATTCCAACTCTCCTTATTTTCTATTTACATTATTTTATACATATTCACCCAATCCCAAGGATTAGGTTTCAACATTTCCCCTCTTAATCTGAAGGTATGTTGGTGCATCCAAGCATCATTCTAAATCTTTCGAAATTTTCTCTTCCAAGTGATTTGGTGAAGATGTCTACAATCTACTCAGTTGTGGAACAATGGTGTAGATGGATTGTCTTGGCCTCAACATGATGCCAAATTAGATGGTATTTTGTATTGATGTGCTTCGTTTGATCATGGAACTTTGAGTTATTGGCCAACTTTATTATAGAAGTGTTGTCAATCATGAGTGGAGTTGAATGCAATTGTTTCACCTATAAATATTCCATAATTTTCCCGAGCCACACAATTCCTCTGTTGCTTCAGCTGTTGCCACATATTCTACCTCTTTTGTAGAATCTGCTGGCACTGGTTGTTTGCGTGACCTCCAGGAGACAACTCTCACTACAAGACTCATAACATAACCTGAAGTAGATACCCGAGTTTATGTATCTCCATCGAAGTCTGAATCAAGGTATCCAATCAAGCTGAAGTCGCCCACCTGTGTATACTTAAGTCCAAATTATTGAGTTTCCTACAAGTACTTTAGAACTCTTTTCACAGTAGACCAATGTCCCTCACAAGGATTTTGCATAAACCTGGAGAGGATTCCAAAAAGAAATGAAATGTTTGGTCTGGTAGTAGTCATGTAGTTGAGACTTCCTACAAGTTGTCTATACTATGTTGCATTCTCAAATTATTTTACTTCAGTGGATGTGATCTTTAAGTTCTGTTCCATTGGATTAGTCAAAGGATTACACTTAGCCATTCCAAACTTGTTAAACATATCTCCAATGTACTTCTTCTGAGAGAGAAATATAAACTTTGAATGTTGAGTTACTTCAATACCAAGATAATAGTCAACATAACCCAAGTCTTTCATTTTAAAACATTTCCTCAATTCCTTATTTATGGATGCAATATAGCTCTCATTGTTCCCTGTCATCAAAAGATCATCTACATACACCAAAAGTTATACAACTGTTTTGCCAAATTTCTTAACAAACAAAGTTGTATCGTTAAGATCATAATGTTTGAAGTTGAGTTTCAGAAGATGCTCAGTTAACTTCTCGTACCAGACTCATGGTGCTTGCTTGAGGCCATACAAGGATTTTACAAGCTTACATACTTTATGTTCTTAACCCTCCACAAAAAATCCTTCTGGCTAGGACATAAAAGCATTCTCTTTCAGATCTCCATTCAATAAGAAATGTTTACATCCATTTGATGGACTTTCCAACCATTCTAAGTTGCCAAGGGAAAGAGTGTTTGTATGGTAGCCCATTTTTTTGTGGGGGAAAAAGTCTCCTCATAGTCAACCCCTTCTTTCTATGCAAAACCTTTTGCCACAAGCCTAACTTTGTGCTTGTCAAGTTTGCCATCATTTTTATACTTGTTCTTGTAGACCCACTTGCATCTTATTAGTTTGGTTCCCAATGGAGGATCAACCAGCTTCTAAGTACCATTCTTTATCAAGGCATCATACTCCTTTTGCGTCACTTTTTTCCATTCATCATGAGAAGCATCTTATTTAAAGGAAGTTGGTTCAAAAGCTGAAGACAAATTCAGTTCACAATCACAAGAAACATCCATATCAATAGGTGAATCAGAATCATCTACATCACCTCCATTTTGCCTGGTTTAATTTCTTGTTCTTGTCTTTCCAACCTCATCAAGATGAACACTTTCAAGTGTCTTTGTCAACCATTTTGGTGGACATTTATGAGATGACACAGGTTGCTCAGTTGACTGAGTTGGGACTAAATCAAGATTGAGTCTTCCAATTCTTTCAATCACATCACTCAAAGTGTCACAATAGTTGGAGCTTCATGTGGGCGAGTGAGTGCTTCAGAAGAAGATTCCATAGATTGATCCAGTATAGGAATCCCCCCTTCAAGATGTGGAATCTCATTATCAAATTATTGAAAATACTTGGCATGTATGAATCTATCCAAGTGATCAAATTGTCACTCAACAACATTGCCAGCCTTGGAAGATTCAAGAAATATCACATCTATAAATACTACAAACTTCTTATTAAATTCATCATAGAGATGGTATGCTTTGGAGGTATTTGAGTACCCCAAGAAGATACACTTACAACTCGTTGCACCAAGTTTGTTTCTTTTTTCCTTAGGTATCAAGGCATAACAGGTGGAACCAGAGACCCTGAGATGCTTTACCGAAGGAATGTGGCCATACCACATTTCATAAGGAGTCTTGCTTCGAAGAGCATTAAATGGACATCTATTCTTTATATACACAACACATATAACTACATCAGCCCACAACATCAATTTTATATTCATGAAAAAAATCATGGAACGTACCATAATTAATATTTTCTTGGTCACTCTTCCAGCCACTCCATTCTGTTGGGGATTTTAGGGCACAATTTTTTTATGCTTGATCCCATGCTGACGAAGATAGTTTTCAAATCATTTGAAGTGTATTATTTTCCAACATCAGTGTGAATAGATCCAATATGAGATTGTGCATCATTTTCAATCCATGCATGAAAGTTCTTGAATGTTTGAAAAGAATCAAATGTACTCTTCAATATATAAACCCAACACATTCTGGTGTAGTCATCAAAAAACTTCATCATATATTTATTTCCATTTTCAGAAGGAACAAACATTAGGAAACATAATTTTGAATGAATAAGTTCATGTTTTCTATGTTCTCTCGAATGTGAATCATGAAAAGATTGTCTGTTGTGCTTTCCTAAGTGTTGACGGTGTTGGACCTGCCAATATGTCAGGGGATCTCCCTGGTAAGAAGTCCCAACTAGACCTCAGACTGTTTGGTGTAGGAGTCCCAGCAATGGGTCGTACAGTATCGCCTTGACCACAGTTGCGCGTAGAGGCAAGTAGGATGTCCTTGTTGGTAGAAAGGGTGTGACCAGTTCAACAAGCCAAGGAAGGTGCACAAAGGGTTCTAACACACAGAAAAGGGAATGAGTGCACCCCTTAGAAACCTTTGGAAACACGCAACTTGAAAGGGAACACATGATTAAAGATACATCACAAGTTGGAAGGCAGGGAAAGCAATGATCCAAAGTGATGGTTAAACCAACAACACATCTCAGTAAGATTCATACATACGTATATAGAAATATTCCATACATACATGCGTAAGCAAACAACTACATATATCATTAGAGTAACCAAGATAGCTGAAATACAATAACAACATATGCATGAAACGTGTTGGCTCTATCATATCAAGAGTGAAAGATCCAATCATAAAATGCAACCATGACCAACCACTAGTTCCAATAGAGGAACGTTACAATCACTACTTCCTGCTCCTCCAAAGGGATATACTAGCTCTGAACTGTGGAGAAGCCAAGGATCATTGCAATAAACACCAATATTTATCTAAGATACACCTATAGGAATCTTGGCTCCCAAAAAAATCCTCTACAATGAGTTACGAGGTTCTATAAATAGCAAACGTTGGGGTGACCCTGGACATTCCTCTTTGTGACTCTTCAATTACCCTCATGACTCTTCAACTACTACATGAATATTACATTCAACCATTGACACTTGGTCTTTCATTTTTACAAGATGTTACATTACAATCTACACATGTACCCATGTGAGACAAAATAGGCTTGAGAAATCCATGCAAGTTATTACTAAGACTTAGATAGTTGTGGGAAGACAAACTCTTCGACATACTTGCCATGATCAATGGTGGAGAGTTGATGCCAAGCTTAGTAGTCTGTGGTGGTGTTCGCGTGCTTAATGGTGACATCCTACTGATAGCAAACTCTTTCCTTTGTTGCATCTGGGTACACTGATTTGGAACCTCTATCCAACTCGTTTGATAACATGTGCATCATAGTCTTGAGTGTAGCCAAACCATCAACATATTAATGCATAGCGTCTACGTTGATCTCCAAGTGTATGTTGGTGGCTATGCGCATCAACTCGTCGAAGTACATGTCCAGCTCTAGTCGAAATTGGTTCTTGTCTTCGCCTTGGTAAGTGTGCCAATGGGTGGGATCACATGCGTGGGCATAATGACATCCATGCTACTGAACACCATGCATGAGATTTTTAGCACCGATCACCCTGTCTGCTCTGTGCCAGCTATTGGGATGGGTTTATAACTTGTATGGCACAGTTTCATTAGTTTGTGTATGTTGCACCTCCTACCGGATTTGTTCATGTTGCGCTTCCTTCTCTGCTTTGCACAGCTCTTGTTCTTCCTCGAGTTGCCACTTCAACTCCTGCAACTTCTTCTTTGTTTCCTCCATGCTTTGTTTGTCTCTTTTCCTTTGCGCAATCCTCTTATTGTGTTGTCACCTCTTATCTTCAATCTCCAAAGATTCTTTCATCACAAGTGGATCTCCTTTGAAATTGTAGCTTTTCTCCACCTATGTGTTGTCAACAACCTTCCTCTTTCCTTTGTCGCACGCAGGTTTGCTACCCTTTTTTGTTGTTGATGGTGATGCTCTATGTGATGTTGCAGCCATTTCATCTTGATATTCTTGTCTATGAACAACTTGGTGTCTTCATATATAGGCAAGCTCATAGACACTCGCTCAATTGCATCTCCAGTTGCACTCTCAACAGTGTCCTTTGACCTTTCTCCCTAGAAGTCTATTGTACCTGTGCTACTAAGAGACAGCTGAACACCTACGATACTTGGAGACATAGCAACACTCATGGCAAGCAATCCATCAGTTGAAAACCAAAACAAACTTGAGGACTAACTTGCAACATACTTGTATGACTGATTGTGAAGATTGTGTAATTTCCATTGGGAGGCTGGGAGACTGACTTCCAAAACTGCACAAGGCACATTTTGGGTTTTTAGGAGGCTAACTGACTATTCAAACTATGCAATTCACAGTCCAACCTGGCCTACTGAGGATTGAAACTACACAATGCATAATTTCAGTTAGCAGTAATGTGCATACTAGCAAACTGCATTGTGCAATTTCTGGGGTCAGCAAGGCACTACCTCCCAGAATTACGTAATGCAAGCTTGGAGGCCAGTGCTCTCTAGATTTGTGCATTTTTAGGGAGGAAGGCAGAGCATTCATTCTCATAAATTTGCATTGTTGGCCAAGCAAGGCAAGGTCCAGGCCAAGGCAGCCCATACCCACTGACAAGTAACTAAAAACATGAGAAGGTTTGAATGCATGGCAAGGCTGAGTGCAAACAAGAGTGAATGATCATGCATGCAAACAATGAGTGCAGGATTTAGAAAATGGTAAAACCAGCATGTGTGTGAAGAAATTCATGACAATGGTGACTGTGACTGTAGAAACGGTCTCATGCATGCGACAGCAATGAGATGCAATGAAAAACTGAAACAATGCTTCTACAAGCTAACATGCATCAAAATGATAGCAAGCATTCATTGAAATCAAGCAGACAACACTTACACAAAGCTAAAAATAGATGTAAAATTTCCTTGTAAAATTTTGTAATTTCGTAGTCAATCTGGGTCATTCATTAGGAGGAAATATGATGGTAGAAGTTATGTTTAATTTAGGGTTTTTTTCCCTAGAAGGAAACCCCTCACTATATATGAGGGAATTTTATTGTAGCTATGTAGATGCGTATTCTAAATGAGAAAGAGAGAGGAGATTGTGTGAGAGCGAAAAGGGAAGTACAATGGATCTGTTGTAGGTTGTATCTCTTTATTTTGTTGGATAATATAAAAGGAAGGATTGTTTTTTTCTCTATGAACATAGCTCAAATTGGGTGAACCACATATATCTATGTCTATCTTGTTTTATGGCTTTATGTGTTTATATTTATGCAATATATTTTATGTGTTCCATTGCTCTGTAATATATAATTTTCTAACAACCAAGATATACTTATGTCATGAATACTATACAAGAATTTAAGATTTCACATGAACATGCACAACTACAATTCAATGTAAACTTCCCTAGATGAGATCCCTCCACAAATTCCTATTTTTATTGAAGTAATCTTATGAGAAATTGAATTTGATTTGAGATACTTAAGGAACTCAACCTAGAATGGTCTTAGAGAATTTTAACATGAGATAATTTATTAGTTCACAATGCAAAGCTATAGAGAACATGTTTAACTCTTACCAGATTCCTCCTTTTGGAGCAAAAGCTATTTTTTCCCACAAACTTAGGTATCAAAGTTTTAGAGAAAAATATCAACATGAATAGAAAGAGTATTTTTTTTCTTCCTAATATTGATGAAGCAAATTTTAAGAGATACGTGGAAAACCCCACTAAGGCATTACATTGATCAATACTATATCACTCAAGCTTGTAACCCTTGAGAATATAATTAGTCAAAGTACTACATCCCATATGTCCCCTTTTAAGCAAGATCACTTTCCCCAATTTGATGAACTTAATAAATTTTTAAAGATTGGAAATCTTTTGTGGAAATTATAGAAAAGAAAAAGAGAAAGAATCCACCAATCAATTTGAAGAGACATTAGAAGATTTGAAGGTAATTAAATACAAACTATGAACAAAATAATTTTTCTTTGAGATTGTAAACTACTTAAAATTTTAATTAAGAATTCAGGCTAACAACTCCTAGAGATTTATTCTAGTTCATCTTATGGTGCGGGACTATTTCTTTACTTATGTTTGAATGGATAAAAGTATGGTTGCTTTTGTTATATATTGTTCTCATGCAATACTAATTATTTATTCTTGTTGTTTTTCAATAAGTTGCTAACTTGGTATACGAAATCGCAATAATTTATTTTAATTTAGGCTCACCTAGTTTCAGTGACTAGTTATCTCAATTATTTTTACCATTAATATTGATTAAAATATAGTTATCTCAAATATTTTTACCATTAATATTGATTAAAATATTTTTTATTTTATTTTAATAGTTGAATTCATTTTTAATTTCATATTCACTCTCTATTCTTAAATCCCAATTAAGTTTTTAGTATCGAAATGCATTTTATTATTACACTTAGAACTACATTGAGGATTAGATATTTGAAATTTGTAGTTCATTTATCTACAGGAAATTGGGATAACATATTGGAGGGGTTTTCTATCCTAATAAGAGAGAAGGATAATTAGGCTTTAGCTTTTGGAAAAATCCCTTAGTTGATGATAGACATTTTTTGGTTTCAACACCTCCATAACTCCCATAACTTATTCTTGGATTGTTTGACATTGTAGAAGGAGGGAGATAGATACACCAGTGGATGAAGCGAAGAGGATTTTCTCACTCAATATTTGATTCAATTGATAGAGGGGTCATAAATTCTTGGCAAAGAGAAAAAAAAAATAGAAGTCCTTGTGCCAATAATGTTCCCAAAAAATATAATACAAGAGGAGAAGCATTTTGTTGTGAAACAAAAAAGTATTTCACTCTTGTAAAAATTCAATTACCTGCACGAAAGAAGAAAATCAAATTAAGGCATTTATATATAAAAATTTCCCTAATAATAAATTAAAGAGATTCAAACAAGCCTAAGTTTCCACATTGGGTTTCTCTTAAATACATCCTATATATTCTACTATGTTTTATTGTAGTCTTGCTTGCACTAAGTTCTTTGCATTTGAATTCCTAGCCATTGTTAATTTATAAATATCATTTAAACACAAAGGTTGAAATGCTTCTAAATAATAATAGGGTTTTTTTTATAGTAAAACAAATTTTCCATTAATTTATTGATTACAAACCATTTATAATTTTAGGAAATGTTCCTAATACCTCATATATTGTTAGTATTTTCTGGAAAAACTCTATTCTAAAAATAGATGCAAATAAGCTAGTTGTTGTTTTTGTTTCTTTGGTATAAAAGCTTAGCAGTTGTTGTGTTGGGCTCGCTAATTCAACTTGATGGGACTCAAAAACTTATTTGTTTAATTTTGAATTGCTACTAATGATTTCTTGTTGGTTGAGCTTATTTGAATTGGTTAACAAAATTACTAGTTATGTGGGTAGTATCCCTATTTGTGTAGGATAATGTTGGAAGTACATATGACATTTAAAATTATGGGGAATAGGATTTTGTGATTAGTACTATAATCTTATAAGTGGAGATTAAAAGGATAAATGTACATTAATAGCACAATATACGAATAAGAAGCATAATCACAACAATACACTATACAAAGAGCATGTATGAGTTGAATGTACTATATTCTATAGAGTATCAAGTAGTAGTAGTTGGAGAACAATTGTAATAAGTGAATGGGGATTAGGGCTATCGGTGGTTTCGAAAGATGAATCAGACAATATCCAAAGCCAATTCAATTGTGGGAATGGATAATTAAAGAAATGATATATTCATTTTTTAGAATGCATATGTGGACATTTAAGGAAACCTAAGATAAATCACCCAAAATTACCTATCCATCAATATTGTGCAATTATTATATATATGGTGTAACGTTGATTTTATAATTAAAGTGGGATTCAACTACGAACAAATATAGTTTATATCATTGTTCATACTATTTTTAGGATATGAAAGGGTAGCTTGTAGAGTTAGGCTATGGCCTATATTCCCATTCACTGGAGGTGGTGTTCGTTACATATTATAATGATTGCGGGTTTGTTAACATCCTACTGAAAGGTGAAAGTGTGAAAGTGTTTATATATATATATATATTTGAATTATGAAACCAAATTTTCAATTTTCAATTATGAAACCTTCCAATTTATAACAATAAAAATAAAACATTGAACATTTACATTGAAATTTCAAATCTAATATCAAGAAGATAGATATGAATCATGATAATAGATATATGTTATATGTCCACGACTTCATTGTCATACTACATTTAAAATTTTCCTTAAGCCATTTCCACACTTGAAATAGAAAATTCCAAAAAAAAAAGAAGAAGGTGAAATTGAACAATGAACAAGTCTCAAGTTAACTAATTTGGATTCCTCAAGCCGTCTCATCACTCATCAGCATCCATGTCATCATGATCAACATCACTAAGTTCATTAGTAAAAATACTCTCTAGGGAGGGATAAATCTCATCTGGAGGCTCCTGCTCATCCATAGAAAGTAGAGGTAGCTCAATAAGACACAAAAGAAGAACTTTATGATTGACTAAGTAGGCATACCCTCTGCATACCCGTTTTCAGGGAACCATGCACCCTTTTACAAGGTACCGAGTACCCATCATAAATAAAGAACCCATTTTTATATTTCAGAGTATTAGGTTCTCCGTAACCAAACTGGGTTCTGAAGGGTGCATTTGAGAAGAACCTAAACTCGTTTTCAGTGCTTGGGTGCATGAATGAGGTACGAGTACACGAATGCCACCCCTAGGTTCACGTAACCTTTCTTTACATACACATATATTATGAGGAAATGTTGGTTTTACTAGTAAAGTAGGGTTTAACTACAAAAAAATATAATTTATATCATGGTTCATACTATTGTTAGGATATGAGAAGGTAGCCCATAGAATTACAATTATAGCTTTTATGCCCATTCACTGGAGGTGGTGTTTGTTGCACCTAACAATTATTGGGGGGGCTGTTAACATCTTTTTCGAAGGTGAAAGTTTTTAGTGATAGATGGTATTGGAAATTTTGTATAGTATAGGGGTAGGGGTTTGCAGGTATATTTTTCTTAGGGCATAAACAATGAAGAATGCATGATACAATATGTATTAGCTTATCAAGTCATAAATTCATTCATATTCATCCTCACTTATATAGTTACAAATTCGTGTAGATATTTCTATATATTGGATGTGATAGATTAAATATTTCTAAACTTTTATAAGTTACTAAGTAATCCTAATATTCAAGTTATCGTGGTTAGATTTTGTTCTAGAAAGATTAGAGTGTGATGATGCATATGATTTTGGGAAAAATAAAGTAAATGGTGATAAAAATGTTTGAAATCAATTCCTCAATATAATTGTATCAATATTTTATAAATTTAATTGACATGTATGTGGTGATTAATTAAGATATAAAACACTAAATTCAAGATGTTTTCCTTTCCATAAATAGTATAGTTTTTAAAGTTTGCATTTAAATCACAATCCTATTAAATTAGGATGTAACTAGTAGAATTTACTCATATATTTTATATATTTGTTTCATGTTACACATTTTTAAGTTAATTTCATATAGGATATGATAGGTGTACAATCTATAAGTCAATACAATACCTCATTACCTTCAACTTGAGCATTCTTCAACCATGTCGAGCTTAACACCCCCAAAAAGATATATCAAATACAAAACATTTTTAGTAATTACTAAGGAAATTGGGTGATTGTAATAACTTTGAAGCCATTTTTATTCAAAATGAAAATTTGATTAATATTTATTAGCATACAAAGTCATTTTTAATTCAAAAATGCAAATTTAATTGATGTTGGTTAACATCCCATGACATATGCATGTTATTACGTCATTTTTACTCAAAATGCAAATATGATTAATATTGATTAACATCCCATGACATATGCATGTTATTATGTTCTTGCGGGGCTCATCGGGAATTGCATGGGTGCATTCAAGATCATATCATGTGGGAGAAGTACTAAAAAAATAATGGCATACAACCTTATCAATCACCCAATTATTATTTGTATTTACTATTTTTATATGAATGTAGAACCATTCAATGTTGTATTAGAGATTCGCCTAGAAGTTGTAGTAAATATTTACTTAGAGAGGGATTTTTATCACCATAGGAATTTGTTTAAAAATGGGATGATGTGTTGACACCTTTGAATCTCACTAGGCGAGTGAGATAATGGAACTAGGCAGGGGTTTAATGCCAAAAATTATGATACAATTATTTACAACAACTCTTTATAATGAGACAAAAGAAAACCATTTAAAGAAATTTTGTACAAGAAAATTCAAGAAAATTAGCTACAGTAACAAGGTAAATTACAAAAGCAATCCTATAAATGACCATGCACACCACTATAGGTAAATAACTTGAAAATTAAAGAGAAAGACAATTTGAAATTGATTAGTTTATAAGAAAATTTCTAAAAATTCATACCCTGTCAGCGATAAGACTGCACAAGTATGTTTATAAAATCTTATATGAATTTAATAATATTTTTTGTTCCATTAATATCAGAGAAATATACCTCAAAAACAAACAAACAAACATAAAGCAAATTCATTGGAGAAAATATGCTATAAATATCAATTGTCAAAACATTGACTTTATTGACAAAATGAGAATATAATGTGTTGTTTCAGCTAGATTATACCAAAAATAGGACCAGAAATCACTTTAAAGTGTCTATTTTGTAACATAATTCATACAATAGACTTGTAGAATGTCAAATAATAAAGAAAGATCAGGTGTTGGGCAGTATGGGTTCTTTTGATAAGATTGGAAAACAATGTTTTCTACAAAAGTTATACCAATTAGCATTGATATAAAAGGAATATCAAGATTCTAACAACAATAGTTGATGTAAGAAATAATAGTGACCTTTGAAAAGAATTAGAAATAAGATGAGCTCACTTTACTCCTTGTCACTCCTAAGGGACTTTTGTTGTCACTAAAACAAGTAAGCTCTAGTACTCTAGAAATAATGTATCAGAAATTAAAAAAAAATGACAAATTTTAGAACTTGTGCATACCTCTCCTCATTAGCATTTTTTATCCATCATTCCTTGCCTTATATTTAGTTTTATACCTTCCTTAGGTAGTTGGAGGGAAAAATTATCCATTAACTAATTGTGTGCTATGATAATTGTCTTTTTTTTAAATCAAGAACAGGCATTTATGAGGGATCATTTTTAATTAATTAATTTAATAAAATAGGTGGGGTTCCTGAAAATGTCCATAAAATTTTCACAGTAATCTTATAACTCCACAATAAACATATAAAATATGAAATCATCTATAACACCACCATCATGATAATCAAGTACATAAAGTGAGCTATCATCAATAATATGTGTAATCAAGCATATAATATGACCTTGTTTCCCCCATGAAATATAACATAATAAAAATATATATAAACCATGATCAAATAAATTTGTCCCACAAATATACCAATGTCACAAGTCTAAAAAAACTGCAAAAAAATTAGTAAAAAAACATAATATCAAAAAAAAAAAAAAAAAAAAAAAAAAAAACTCAAGTCAGCTCCAAATCTCCACTTGGACCAACCACATAGGAGGGTCTCTTTCCCTCCTTATTTTTATATCCTTGTATCTCTAAATGCATATCAATAAATGAAATTTCCATTTTCCCTCCTCCTTCAGTTGTAGGGATTTCATAATGAGTACGATGGGAGGTGGCCTCAGAACAAGAGTATATGGGCATAGCAGGTGCATGAAGTTTTTCCAATGCAAATTGTGCAAGGGATTCAAGGGGTTGTTAGGCATGAAATGATGGAGTGTGAGATAGAGTAGAGGGTATATGAGTTGGGTAAATGACAAGATGCATAGAGTGATGAGAGAAGGTGGGTCAGGGAGTAAATTTGGAGGTATGCTTAACAATGTTAGCCTCCCATCCTTCGTTTTGAATTTCTTTTTGTTGGGGAACCTAAGGTTTAGGAAATTTCATTATGCTTGGGTGAGGTAAGTGAATGTTTTGAGATGTTGTTATGACCTTGACCTATGAGAAATCCAGACTACTAGAAATACGAAGAAATATAGCCTAGAACATAGAATTATCACATGAAATGAGAAAAATTGCAAAGTATTTTATTCTTTACAAACATATCCAATGTTCACTTGCCTCTTCAAGGGGGAAACCTCCAACAGGTTTGAACTCAATTAAAATAAGACTCAATGATCTTTCCCTTACTAAATAAGACTATTTATAGCTAAAGGACATCCAAAATCCTAACTACTAGTGGTCCCTTGCATAACATGGGTTAACCACTTTATTTATTAACTATGGCCTGTTTACAACTAACTGTGGTCCATTTTCTCTAATGTGCGTTAACCACTTACAATTATTAATGTGGGATTTATTTACTCTCTAACTAACTATGACTCTAACTTGACCCATTGGGATTATTACACAAATAAAGGGGTCAGGGTTGTACCCTAACATGCCCTCCCCCATCAAAAGAAGCCTTGTCCTCAAGGTTGAAGCTGCAGAAATTGTTGAAGAATAGTGGTTGGTTCCCAGGTCACATCTTTTAGAGAGGTGTCTTTCCACTTGATGAGGACTTCCTTGATCACGCAACCACGAAGATGTCTTTCACGAGTATTGAGGTCCTTTTCTGATTAGAGCCAAAGTGAGCCTTTCTCATCCAATTCGGATAGACTTGTTTGAACTCTGCAATTGTTCCCCACCACTTTCTTGAGGCATGATACATGGAAGAACAGATGGATTTTTGAAGTAGGTGGCAAGGCCATTTTGTAGGTGAACGCTCCTATGTGCTGAAATATCTGGGAAGGCCATAGAATAGATTTTGGCAGCCCTTTTCTTTGAGAGATGTTTGTTTGCATGGTTGGAGTCGCAGGAATAACTTATACCCTTATTGAAATGCTTGCTCAAAACAATGTTGTTTTACTTGTTGATTCATTTGGTTTAGATCTTAATGTAGATTATCTTTGAGATGAGCTATCATGTCGGCATAGTTCTCTAGGAGTTGATCAACGACATGTACTTTAGAACATCTAGGGATATAAGAAATAGGTGAAGGTGGGAGTTGGTCATACACTGCCTCATATGGAGTCATCTTGGTGCTTCATGATAGTTATTATTATACCACCATTCAGCTAAAGGTAGCCACTATACCCATTGATGTTTCTTTTATGAAGTGAAGCACCTCAAATATGTCTCCAAAAATTTGTTGACTTCTTCTATTTGATCGTCAGTTTGGGGATGATAGGCGGTACTTAGTTGGATTTCTGTGCCTTGTAGCTTGAAAATTTCCTACCAAAATGTGTTGTTGAAAGTGGGGTCACAATCAGACACAATGGAAGTCAGAATGCCATACAGTTTGAATATCTAATCCAAGAAAACTTGATTCACTGAAGTGGGGGTAAATGGGCATGGTAGAGTGCAAAAACGAGCATGTTTAGAAAGTTTTTCCACAACCACCATGATGATTGATTTACTTCCTGACTTTGGGAGATCAGTGATGAAATCCATGGGAACATCTGTCTAGAAAAAGCTAGGGAGTGGTAATGGTTGTAAGGTTCCCAGTAACTTGATTGTTTCCCCTTTATTACGTTGGCATATATCACATTGAAATACAAAACTAAGAATATCATTTTTCATGCTAGTCCAAAAGAAAGAACGACATGTGCGGGCATAAGTTTTCTAAAAGATTGAATGTCCTACAATGGGAGATGAGTGCAACTTGTCCAAGATGCAGGTTTTGAGAGTGGAGGCTAGTCAGATAACTACTCGATCCTTGTAGTGAAGAATCTCATACTTGAAAGAGTAGTCTATTGAGGAATTGGGATCTTCTCTTAAGTTATTAATGGGTTGGGAAATAGAGGGGTGGGAGAACCATTCCTTACGGGCCTCTTCAATCCAATCTGGTATGGGTAGAGAGATTGATAGAAGGGTTATCTCATCCTCAAATTGGCACGATAAAGCATTGACCACTACATTGTCACACCCTTTCTTGTAAATTATCTCATAATCATATCCCATCATTTTGGAAATCCATTTATTTTATTTCGGCGATGATAAACATTGCTCTAGATAATATTTTAGGCTTTGATGGTCCGTGCGGATTTGGAAACATCATCCCGAAAAGTATGTCTACCAGGTGTCTACTGCATGTAAGATGGTCATCATTTATTTCTCATAAGTAGATTGACCCGGATGTTTGACACTGAGTTGTTGGTTGGTGAAATCTAATGGTCTACCTTCCTAAATTAATACTACACCAATACTAGTACCATAAGCATCACATTCAATCACAAAATATTTGGTGAAGTTTGGTAAGGCCAATATGGGAGTGGAAAACATGGCTTGTTTGAGAGCCAAGAAGGCCTATTGAGCTACATCAGTCCAGAGAAATGAATTTTTATTGAGAAGATTAGTGAGGGGTCTAGCAATGTGACCATAATTGCGGGAAAATTTGCGATAGTAGCCCGTGAGGCCCAAGAATCCCCTCAAACTCTTCAACATTTTTCGGTTGAGGTGAATCTTGCATTGCCTGAATCTTTTTTGGATCAACCCTCACTCCTTCACGACCCACATTTTGTCCAAAATACTCAACTTCTTCCATGCCAAAAAAGCACTTGGATAATTTGAAAAATAATTTGTGATCTTGGAGTAGTTGCAATATCTGGTCTACATGCTAAATATGTTTGTCCCAGGTTATGGTGTAGATAAGAATGTCATCGAAGAAGACCAGGACAAATTTGCAGAGATATGGTTTCAGAAGGTGTTTCATGATCCTTTGAAAAGTAGATAGAACATTAAAAAGGCCAAATGGCATAACCAAGAATTCATAATTGCCTTCATGAGTTCGTAATGCAGTCTTGGGAATGTCTAATTCCTTCATGCATATTTGGTGATAGCCTGAGCAAAGGTATAGCTTGGTAAATATTTGAGCACCACGCAGTTCATCAAGCAGATCATCAACAATTGGAATAGGAAATTTTTCCTTGATAGTGATTTTTTTGAGGGCTCGAAAGTCTGGACACATGTGCCATTCTCCATCTTTATTTAGAACCATGACCACTGGAGATGAATAAGCACTGATGTTGGGATGGATAACACTGACTTCGAAGAGTTCCTTGATGTTTTTTTCAATTTCATTCTTTTGGGAAAAAGGATATCGATATGGGAGGACATTAGGTAGTTGGGGACCCAAGACCAAAGGGATATTATGATCATGTTCACCCCTAGAGGGTGGAAGCTCTTTAGGTTTGTCTCTAGCCTAAAAAAAATATCTTTGAAAATTGAAGGTACAACTGGCCCTGAAAAGTGTTCTGATAGCACTTGTTATGCTCTTAACTTGTGAGAAATCCAGAATACCAAAAATACGAAGAAATATAGCCTAGAACAAAGAATTATCACATGAAATGAGAAAAATTTGCAAAGTATTTTATTATTCAGAAACGGATTCAATGTTCACTTACCTCTTCAAGGGGGCAACCTCCAACAGATCAGATCTCAACTACAATAATACTTGATGATATTTCGCTTACTAACTAAGGCTATTTATAGCTAAATGACATCCAAAACCATAAATACTAGTGGTCCCTTGCATAACATGAGTTAACCACTTTATTTATTAACTATGGCCCATTTACAACTAATTGTGGTCCATTTTCTCTAATGTGGGTCAAACACTTACAATTATTAATGTTGGCTTTATTTACTCTCTAACTAATTATGACTATAACTTGGTCTATTGGATTTATTACATAAATAAAGGGATTAGGGTTGGACCCAAACAGATACATGTGGAGTAGGAGGAGGAGGATGGGGGCCTCCAAGGTAAAAATGAATAGTTTGGGTTTAACTGGTTAAATACCTTAGAATCTACAAAAATATGAATAGAAAATTTGATCTTCTTATTTCTACTTTCTCTTTATGTCATATTAGTTATTTTGTTCTACCCCCTCCTATTTCCCCTTAAGACTCTACTGAAAATATCATGTTGTATTGTAATCAAAATAATTTTTCATGCAACTATCAATTTTTATTATTATAAAATAGCAAAATAAAGACCATTTAGAGTCATGTTTTTCTTGATGCTAGATTCCGTGTATACACTCATAAAGGAAATATATAATAAAATGGTATGGATATTGTGCATGCATGCATCTAAGACAAGAGTAAAAAAATAATTATGTGGGTATGTCAACAAAGTAGGAGGGATAAAATATGATGAAGTCTATAAGAAATGCTTATCATGATAATATGGGAATGAATGTGAAACAAATAAGTTAGTAAAAGCACTCAATCATTCATTATTTATGATATAAATATAAACACAATGGGTATATGGGGAATGGTATGTATAAAATACCTTTTACATTGTGTCTGAGAGAATATTATAAGTTTTCATTCTCTCAATCAATAATAATGGCCACAGGTATTATTATATAGAGCATGCATGCATGAGACAATATATAAATAACCAGTAGACCTATGGGTAATAATAATAATCTATTTTCAAATAATTGTGCCAGTTCTTTACTTCACAAATGATAATGAAAATGATTGGGATAGGGAATGTTGTTACAACGTGGGAAGAAATAAGTGTTAAGTATGGTATGGAAAGGACTCATTATGCCTCATTATCTAAATTTGCTGAGTTATAAACAAAAATATGTTATCAATAGGTTGACCTTAAGGTGTGCATGAATCATCAAGGCATTGAGCCCTTGGATCAAGAAGGGAAATTATTTGTCTTATGTGACGGGCTCAGACTTGGAACATTGTACATATTAAATTACAAGTGGATAAATGGATGTGGGCCTAAGAGGTTGAATAAGACAACAACATAAAAAACAATTGTGTATGTGGTTGATAAATAATGTAATGGAAATGATAATCAGATCCCCAATACGTGATTTCGATCAAAGCAATAATAATATAAAAATTTTGTAAAAGACAATCTGGGTCAAAATGTGGTATAGACCATAACATAACTCCCATTGTGTGGCCTAAGCAGTGATCACACTATGACATGGTTGGAGTCATGGGTTATGTTCAAATGCACATTGACAGATGAAATAAATTACTTTTACTTTGGTTTTCCACTACATGATTCAAGGCTACCATGTGGTAGTCAGAACCTCCCAAATTATTTTGACTATGGTGTCATTTGATTTTATTTACCTAGGTTCTCATGGTCACAAAATGAAGATACAATGCATTGACCATTGACCAATCAGTAGGGTGCAAGGGGATATTTTTAACAAATCTCTGAATATGATTTTTATGCATGCAATCATGTATTTTTATGGGGGAGCATGTGTCATGCGGAAAGAGTTATTTTTGCGGACAAACCTAACCTCCCTAGGAGTCTAAGACTCTCTAGTGAAAAACAAACCAAACAAGAGCAATCCTTCTCTAAACATACATTATTCTATGAGAAACCAAGTGTTTTCCGATCTTACCTTAGGTCCAACGCTTGTTGTAGCAGTCCAGCCTTGCTGATCCAGATGAGCTCCTCCTTCACTTTAAGACCTGCATACACTAACAAGACAAATGATTACATAACACCTGAATATTTAATAAAACAAAGCATATTCATCACATAGACCAAGGAGTACATGAAATAATTCATTAACAACAAATCATTGAGAAGAATGGACTTATTTGTATTAAGGAAACAAAAAAGGAACCATTACAACCTGAGTCTTGGTGTTGTGCAAGCTCCTCCCAGGGTCCAACAAGAGATTTCCTCTACTTTGACAAGCTCACCCACTCCCAATATGGCAACAAGAAAGGATAGTGATCTCTCCTCACAAGTCAACAATGGAAGTCCTAATTCCAGCAGCATTTACCCTTTGGAATGTTCAGCTTTCCACCTTCCCTCCTCTGGCCCAATGCTTGTATTTATAGTATTCTAGAGGAGGTTATTCAGTTCCAACATCAATGGGATACTCCCTCTTTTGGATGGGGTAGCTCCTCTCTTGATGGGATAAGCTCCCCTATCATAGGGATGCATGAACCATCTGGAGGCGCTCAATACACGTCAAAAACTCTTCTAGAAGGCTCTAGAAGTGACCACAAGTAACTTTTTAAAGATGAAACTCGCGCCTTTTGACCTTTACAGGGGTACGCACCCAACCTTTAGCTTACAGAGCGTACCAGTACGCAGGTATAGTGTATTTGGAGTGCGTACACGCAGGCAAGGTAGAGAGAACCTGCGTACCCAGAGATAAACATGTTTT
>APFE030668676.1:3267-16289 GCA_000404065.3 Pinus taeda | reverse complement strand
TGAAGCTGAGATTCACTAAGAGTGAAGTCGATCCAAACCATTGTTTGAAGGTTGTGGATGATAGACCTCTCATACCAACACCTTCTAAGGATGACATATTCCAAACAGGTGTAGACCCTCCCACTTCTAAAAGTAAGAGGGAGTTGGATTCTAGATGTGGAATGGTAAACTGCAAGCATGTGACTACCTCAAGGATCTTAACTTTCAGAAGTTATATGGTGATGATGCCGGACCAGATTTGGGAAATGCCTCTGAGTTTCATAAAATCATTTTCATTTATGTTCTTGGTGAACTTCTGTCCGGACATATGTTTTGCAGTTAGCATGGTGAGCTCATACTTAGTTGATTCTCCATGGATTGGTGCCAAGAATCTTCTGAGATATCTTTGGGGTACAATCTCTCATGGGTTGAGATACACTGCTAGAAAAAATAAGCTACATGATTATTTGAATGTTGACTGAGCAGGCAGTGTGGAGGATCACTAGAGCACTTCTCAATGCTCATTATCTTTGGATTTTGCTTCGATATCATGGATGAGAAGGAAGCAGAAGTCGGTTGCTATAAGCACCATCGAGACTGAACACATAGCTACGAGTATGATCTCATGTGAAGCTACATGGTTGCAGAAGCTCTTAAGTGAGCTATTTGTACACATGATGAATACCACTATGATTCTTTGTGACAACTAGAGGGGGGATTCAATTATTGAGGAATCTCATATTCGATGATTGCTCCAATAGATAGAAATTAGATATTGCCTTATCACATTAAGACTAATGTACAGGTCGTAGACATTTTGTCAAAGCCCCAGGGAAAGGTCAAATCTGTGACTTTCCCGAATGGCATGGAGTCATTGAGAGACCTTCTTATAAGGGTCTTGCATCTTGCATGCATTGAGCTCTAGGAGTTCTAGGGGGGTTGGGGTACTTACTAGAGCAACATATGACCACAGGGTGACTCACCCTCCCGTGGTGGTGCACTATGTATAGGAAGATAGGTTAAACCTTCCCCTATGATACCTCGTGGCAACTGTGAAACAAGATGATTAGTTCTCCTGTAGCAACTATGGAATATGATGATTAATTCTCCTATGGTTTAGGATGATTAGTTCTCCAGTGGCAACTGTGAAACATGATGATTAGTTCTCCCATGGTGACTATGGGGTAGGATGATTCTTTCTCCTGTGGATAGTATGATTATCTCTCCTGTCGAGGCATCCTACTCATGTAGTTTGGGACTGATGGGAATGACCTCTCATCTGATCAATGAGTAGGGAAGTGGCGTTAGGGACCATAGTAGTACTATCGATGGATGCATCAATGTATCTACCATACATCCTCTGCTAGGATAACCTCGATTGATTTGGGATCAACGAAACTAACTTCGAGTCAATAGAGAATGGTATGAGACATTCTCGATCAAGTCTTGTTCTTCATGGTTCAACAGAGAAAACCAAAGCTCAACAGCAGAGAGCAGTGCAGGGCATTGATGATAGACATAGTATAGTGAGACCTATGGATTAGCGGATGGAGTTCTCCCTAGTTGAGAGGGTGTGTCAAAATTGGCAACTAGGGCCAAATTCCATGTGGGTCATCTTATTAATGGAATACTATATTTTTACTGGATCCCTCTCATCGAGAGGTGTAGGATTGATCTAAAGATCATTCGATTTTGATAAGTATTCATGGAGATATGAATTTATTTGTGTTATGGGTCAATTCGTCAAGGTTGGCCAACAACCAAATAAACCCCACTTGTACTCAATGCTTTAGTATATTGAGAGGTGGCCTTCAAATAATTTAAGCATGCTTGGGATCTCTTCCTCTCCACTTGTCTTTGTGTTTTATTAGGAGGAGAGATCTTAAGGGATAACACTACCCTAATCTAGAGGGCAGAAGCCGGAACTACCAGAATTTCCTGGAATAGTCAGAATTTCCAGAACTGTCGGGAATAGCCGGAACTACAGGGAAAATCCAGAACTATTAGAATTGCCAGAACTACTAGGAATAGCTGGAACTGCTGGAACAACCAGGAAAGATGACGCAGAGGGAAAAAGTGAGAACTGCTGAGAATAAACACAATTACCAGAATTTCTGGGAATTGTAGGAATTGTCGGAATTGCCAAGAACTTCCGAAGCTGTTAGGAAAAGCGGGAATTGCTGAGAAAAGCTAGAACTGCTGGAACTACCGGGAATAGTCAGAATTGTCGGAATTGTCGAAACTGCCAAGAATAGCTGGAATTGTCAGAACTGCCGGAACAGGTGGGAAAGCTGACACAGAGGACAGAAGTTGGAGCTACCAAGAAAATCTAAAACCACTGGAACTGTCAGGAATAGTTGGAACTGTAGGGAATTGCCGAAACAACCAGAGCATTTGTCTCCGAAGGAGAGTAGCATGCAAGGGACAACTAACTAACATCGGGAGAGTTGTATGGTACTTATCAGCAAATACACCAAGCATGCAATGTTACATCTAGCATGAAAGGGATAGCTAGCATGTAACAACAAGCATGCTAAGGAAAACAAACATGCTAGGGACAACAAGCAAGCAAGGGACAACAAGAAAGCAAGATGCAGCCAACACATAGGTCAGTATGGTAACATGGCGCAACAATCGCACATAATGAAATACAGTCATGGGTACATACATGATTAATGAAGCATGATGAGATGCGACATAGTGATGATGAGTACAGCATGGTGCAGCGCAGTGAGGTGCAGTATGATGACGAAATGCAGTGCAATGATAACTGAAGGAGTCACCTTAGAGAATTAGTTGAAGCGGCATGTCTTCAACTGATCTCATGTATCATCTTCTTAGAGATTATCTATGCTCTTATATAGATAAGTCAAAGAGTTTACTTCTATTGTAAACGTACTATCTCTCTCTCTCTCTCTCTCTCTCTCTCTCTCTCTGTTGAACTATTGAAGAACATATAAGAAGATTTGATCAAGGGTTTCCCCATATTGGGGTTTTTCGCTAGCTAGCACCACATCTTGTGTCCTCTTGTCTCATCTTGTCTTCTACGCATTATGTTTATGTTTTATCTACAGTTTACTTTAACGCTGATGTGATTGCTAATCTGGGAAAGGTATTGAGCTAGCTATGAAAATTGAAATAAATTGCTCTAAGCATAGAAAATAACTAAAATTAACATTTATTCATGCAAGACCCCATGTAAGAAGGTAGATTTAACATCCATCTGATGGAATTTCCATTTAAAACAGGCAGAAAGGGAAAGAAAAAGGCAGATAGAGTCTATTTTGGCAATAGGGGAGTATGTTTCAGTATATTCAATGCCTTCAACTTGTGAAAATCCCTTAGCAACAAATGAGCTTTATGTTTATCAAATTTTCCACCTCATATAAGATTGGTTCCGTAAACCCATTTACATATAACATGTTTTCTTCCCTTTGGAAGAGGGATAGGATCCCATGTATCATTTTCCAATAATGAATGATATTCTTCATTCATAATGTGTGCTAATCTAGATGACCTGAAGCTTCTCCAAAGGTGTTAGGATCAGAATCCGTTGAAGCTTGAGCGAGTAAAGAAGAGGCTCTATCAAATTGAGAATGTGTACGTCATTGATCTGTAGGATCACCCGCAAGAGCACCTGTTGCATATCGAGTAGCACAGACCCATTTTTGAAGCTGAGGAGATAAAGGATGATCTTGAGAAGGTGGGGGAGGATTGTCATCCTCACTATCATCATCTGAAGAAGAAATATTTTCAGAAGTAGAAGGGATAGAGAGAGGTGGCACATCTGTCGAACTAGGGTCCTAGGCTGATATATTTTTAGAAAACTTTACATATTTTCTAATGATAACATTTTTGGACTTAGGTGAAATAAGTCTATATCCTTTGACATCTTAAGAATATCCAACAAAAATACATTTTTCACTCTTAGGCTCTAAAGCTTTATGTTTCTCATCTGGAATATGGGCCCATGCTTCACTTCCAAAAACATGAAAGTGACTTACATCTGGTTTAATTGAGCTCCATGCTTCTTTTGGAGTGATATTCTTTAAAACATTAGTAGGAGTGTGATTTACTATGTAATTTTCACAGTTAATTGCTTCTGCCCAAAAATTAATACTAAGTCCTTTAGATTGAAGCATGAAATTAGCTATTTCCTTTAAGGTACAATTCTTCCTTTTAGCTACACCATTTTCTTTTGGAGTATATGGAACAATATGTTACATTTGAATTCCATTCTTAGTGCAAAATTTGATGATTTTGTTGTTAACATATTCTCCGCTATTATCAGATCTCAGCTTAAGAATTTGATATCTAGATTGTTTCTCAATAAAGGGCTTAAAGGCCAAGAACATCTTAAATACTTCACTCTTGAGTTTTAATAAGTATACCCAAGCGCATCTGGAGAAATCATCAATGAAGCTTAAGAAATGCTTGTAGCCATAGAATGAAACAATTAGAAGTGGACCACATAAATCACTATGCACTAGCTGTAAAGGGTTGAAGCGTGCCAAGAGGCATGTTTTTCAAAACTATCTCAATGATGTTTTCTAACTACAAATCCAAAACAAACACCATTTCTGCAAGATACCATAAGAATACCTATCACCATATTTACTTTACATAGATTCTGAAGGGAGCAATAGTTTAAGTGACCAAATCACACATGCCAAAGTTTGCTCACCTCATCATTATGAGCAAAAAATACCGAGGGAGGATTTGATGACCCAAAGTTGTTAAACTTGTACAACCTTGTAGAATCATAAACAATTGTAGTAGCTAAAATTTGTCTAGGATCTCTTAGGTCCTTAATAACAAAATCGGGAGATGAAAATTCAACAATTTTACCTTCACCTGAATCAGTTATCGATATACAGATAGAAGATTGCAAGATAAGGTTGGAACACATAATAAATCATTAAATTGACCATTTTCTATATGAATATTTCCAATCCCTACAACACTAAGAGATCTATCATCATGAACATATATCTTTTTGGTGTTATAATATTTTAAAAAAGAAAACATGGCTTTGTTTTTAGCCATGTGATAAGAAGCTCTAGAATCAATGAGCTACTCATGAGAATGAGAAGAAGAAGATACATTAATTGTATAACCAGACCGCGATGCTTGACAACCACATGCAGAAACTGTTATCCCTAGAGATGAAGTTGAAGTTGAAGAATGATCCAAATGGATGTTGTGCTTCTTCATTGGTGCCTCCAAGGCTTCCATCTTCTTAAAGCATTTGGATTCTAAGTGGCCATCTCAATTAGAAAAGTGGCAATGTCTATCAATCTTATTCCCTTTGTTTTTATTTGCCTTATCATTTTTTTGAAATGATTTTTCATTTTGAGTCTGAAATTGCTTAGGACCCTTGTTTGGTTTAGGACCATTCTTTTTAGGTTACTTCTTCTTAGGATTCTTTGAATTTGGTTGTTGTTGGGTGGCAAATTCTTTCTTAGACGAGTTTCCAAGATTAAGAAGACCAAGTTGTAAGATTTTTTCTTGTTCTCTTATTAAAGAATCACATAAGGCATCAAAAGAGGAGGACATGTAATCTTGTCCTTGAGAAATAAAGGCTTCTCTAGTAGAATGGAAGGTGGAAACAAACATAGAGTAGGATGGTCGCAATTTAGTATGAATGGAATAGATAAGGATACCATATTTCTTCTTAACCTTAGCCCTTCCAAGAGAAGTCTAAGGGTCTTGAATTTGGAAAACAAATATTCAATGGAAGAAAAATTATGGGGTCCAACGTAAGCAACTTATTTTTGAGTTGATGGGCTGTAATTTCATTTTTAATCCCAAAAAAAATAGTGAGTTGTTTCATTGCTTCATTAGGAGTATGAAGTTCTGTGATATGGAATCTAAGGTATGGAGAAATAGACATCCCTATTAACCCAAGTGCTTGATCTTGCCTATTTTCCCATTTGGCTGCCTTATCTTCATCTTCAGGTATAGTTTTCTTGGCTTGAGGCTATTCTGTAAAAACCTTTACTTCTAAGTAAATCCACAATGTAAGACCATCATTGGAAGTAGTTGGTGTTGTCAAGAATAACTTGGCATTGACTGTCCATTTTAATAGAAACTGAAGCTATAGATGCTGAAACTAAGTGTTCCAATGGAAAGATATCAAAAAATTAGGCCGATTAAAAAAAAGTTCTGAAAACGACTTCTGGATGAAGAAGTTATGGCTTTTTGAAAAAAAGTTGTTGAAGATGCCAATGAAGTGCACGAATGTGCGGAAGTGAATGATAATGTTATATTTAAAACACACCACCCCTCTCCCCCCTTCCAAACTTAATCTAATTAGCTCACTTTAAAAATATTTTATGTGACCCACTTTTATAAATAATTGAAAGTCACTTTTACAATGGTACTTTATGAGCTACTCACTAAATTGTAATTTAAATAAAAGATAAAGAGACATTAGAATTGTAAGTGACTCACTTTCTATAATGGGTGAGAACAATTTTACATAAAGTACCTTTAAATCATAAGTTACATGTGCTTTTTGAAAAAGTAACTCAACAAAATGAAAGACTGAACTGAAGGCCTCTATTCTCATAAAGTAACTTTGGACCAAGTGAGATAGTTTAAAATGTTAGTAATTTTTGGAAAGGAGGAAGGGTTTTGTTTTTTTATTTTTTATTTTTTTACCCCACCGAATCTTTGGGGTGCGTGCTTACTTGAAAAATCTCTTTTTCCTACAAAAGAAAAAAATCAAACAACCCAACACAAACATGCAAAAAAAATGAAACCTTATGGCTTGAAGTTAGATTTCACTCAAAACTAAATATTTTCCTCAATGTTTCTTATTTTCTGAGATCACAGTAAGGCACGCAGAAAAGAGCATACACATGAAAAAATCCTTCATTTCTATTTTTGATTTTCCCAAATTGCATAGAGTCGCGTGGAAAAGAGTATATGCAGAAATGAAAGGTATAGATCCAATAATAAAAAGAACAAAGAGATAAATAAATTGAAATAAACAAAAAGATGAGTAACTCAAACTGCAAATAAATACTGTATACCTCCATATCTTAAAAATTACGTAGGTAGGGCTACTAGAAACCTTTTCACGTGAAATGAAAGGGGTTCTTCACTGGAACATATGCCGCTAACACAATAGAGTAGTTATCTCAGCCCAAAATCAGTCATAAATAATAGATCTAGGAACCGATAGTCAAACAAAATTGTACCTGAATGTCACACCCTACAGTATGACCCACACAGCTTGTGGAGTCCATTGAATGTATTGCTACAATGCCATATTGTCAAGGCAAGAATGAATTTGAGCATGAAATGACCAATAATATTAATCATCCACAAAACCCGCTAACAACCTTGTTTCCATATTGCTAACATATTATATGTTGTAGGTGAATGAAATTTTCCTAACCATCCAAGATATTGATTTGAATTCCCCATTTTACATAATAATTGCAACCTAAATTTCAACCCATTTACAATGAAGTATATATACAAAAACAGATTGAACATAGTCCATTGAGACATTGATATAAAATTCCAATTTCACATAATAATTCAAAGTAAGAAAAGCATTGGCCTAAAGTGGAAGAATTGCTAAGGAGACAATGGAAAACATTCTTAAGTACCCCTAGGGTTCAACTTTGTTATGTAGAATTTTTTCAAATTCTTTACAAATGTCGCTCTAAGACCATATAGAAAATCTGACTGTATATTAACCCAATAATGCAATATACCAAACAAAAATACTATAATCTACATCTACTATCAATTTGCGGAAGCTTAAATATTGAGCAAGATCGAGATGAACACATATAACAAGAAGAAGAAGAATCAATGCACATGAAACACAAAACATACTGAGGGGAAAGCCTCAACTAAAAACCCCACTATCTGTATTATCGTACAAGGTGGAAATACATAAATATTATACAAAGCCTTAGCTCTCACAACTCTCCAGCTCTCAGTACAATCCTCCTCGATGCTCATAGGCAAACCTGGCTTCTCACAAGCCTTCTCCTCTGCCCTCCAAGCTCCTATATCCTTGTGCAGTTCCTCTAGGATGATCTCCTTTAGCCAGTGGAACACTGCTCTCACACACTACTCTAACACACTATCAGAACTACACAATCCTAAAGGAACCTTTCCTTGACTACATGCATGAGTTTCCTTTATAGGAAAACACATGAAACCGATAGTACACTGTCCTTGTCTTTAATCTCAACTTGGTATTTCTCAGAACATACATGCATGAGTTTCTGATGAGGGAATTTTCAATTATCTGGAGTACATTGGTTGAGTGCATGCATGCATCGACTGATTAATAACTCAAAATTAGTTCCTCAAATAGTTTGGAACTAATTTAACTGGACTTAACTCAGTAAATTGAGCTAACTCATTACAACTCAAATATAACTCAATCTTATCTCCTTAATTAAGGGATAATCTCCTTAATTTAAGGGATAACTATTGCATGACTTCAGAAAGAATTATAACTTGAATTTATCCAACTAATTAATCCATAATGAATTAAGTAATTATTTCCAAGCAATTGGTGAGACTAAATTCGATTTAATTCACAATTTTAATTCAAGGACAAATTAAAGTTGGAATTTTTGGATTATATTTTTATCATTTCTTGTTGTTATTTTCAACATGTTAAAAGACTATAACATTTGAAGTCTCACCAAAAAGAATATTAATATATACTATTAATTTGAGAACATCAACTGTCATTACAAATTTGCATGAATAAAATTCGTAGCGGAGATCTAACTCAAAGAAACAAAAAGTGGATATCAGCTTGGAATATTAGACCAAAATCTGAAAATCAAGGCATCATAAATCAAGAATAGCTCAAGAGAAACAATGCTCCTAAAATAACCCATAAAGTAGTGATATTAGCAAGTGGATCTATAGTCAAAGGATGTATGCATTATCATTCAGTGGCCTTGAAAGGTAACTAGGGCCTCTCAAGCTCACAAAGAGTCATATATATTGCAAAGGAATGAACATTGTCAAAATAAACATGGAATGTTAGTGAAACAAACAACAATATGGCAAAATCATCATCTCTTCTAAAAGGAGTTCCATTTGAGCAATTTTACTTCAAAAAACATCGCAAAGTTGGCAACTCCTCAAATTATAATCTCCCACCTCACTAGTTTCTCTCAAGCTTCCAGTATCCAAATTGAAATAAATGTGAGTAGAGAGAAAGCTATTGTTCAAGTCATTTGACACTTGGGAAGCTAATCACATCTTCAAAATGAATGATACATAGAATCAAATGGCCAATCAAGAAATTCAAGCCACCCATTAATTGAACTGTAATTGGATTTGAAATAAAATTAAGAAAAACAAAAGGGAATATTGCATTGGTCCTAACTTCCTGACAAACCACCCAAATAAGGCATCTCACCAAATCACATCCTTCTCTACTCACATCCATGTTCCATCTAAATAAGCTTACTATCGTCGAAACAATTTTGAAGATAAACAACAAGAGACCTGGAACAGGCGGGAAGAAAAACCACTATCAACACATTGCCAACATGCTACACTAGAGAAAATTGATGTTGTAATAGCCCCTACAAGGGAACTCCCCTCCAAATGATTTCATAGCAAGGACACACATCCAAGTTTTAAGTAGCCAAATCAATCAAACCAAGCTCTCTCTCATTCTTTGGAAATCAACCCTCTCTCCAACATACTTTGACCATAAATACGAATGTAAAATCTATTCCAAAGACCAACATTGTTCTTAACTAGGTAAACTAATGTGAAACATAATACATCCTCTTGACCACTCTTAATTACTAGAAAATTAGATCCTTAAGTTGTTGGATATTATGCTTAGCTTGAAACTATTGCAAACACCAATCCCACAGAGAAATAGTTGAAAGCCTCACTCCAAATATGTCCAAGATGCAAAACTTATTTCCTATACCCCTCTAATATAATAGTAGCTCCATGCATTCTATGATTGAATTAACATTCATTATTCACCTTTATTTTATATCACATCATGTTTTTGCAAATATGAATCAGATTCAGTAATTGATTATGAATAATGTTCTGCATGCATACCTTTGTTGCATTCAAGGCATATTCCACTCTTAAATTCTTTTCCTTCAACTTTGTCTCAGTTTGTGTTCCCACCTATCCACAATTATGAACACTACCATATACCCTCCATTCTTACTTTAAACAAATATACATTGAAATGCAGTCATCAACGTCCATCAACTAGATTCAGATTGTTATAATGCAAATAACAGGGAATTGTTACAAATAGTTACCATTAATTCAACCATGCCAAACATTACCTGGATAATAGAAACTGCACCATAAATCTTGGTAATTCTTTCATTCAATTTTTCTTTCTTGTAGTCTTGTTCTGCAACATGCAAAGAAAGTGAGAATGATGTCAATGGTGAAAGCCTTTGACAAAATAGGTTGATAGGGAAGTTAAATATCAAGTCATACATATTCTAATATTAAAGCAACCTTAAGTTATTTAAATTTGATGTTTGTAATTATTGTTGCATGTTCCTTCAGAGGCACATATATTTGAAGTATAAACCGTGCATCAAAATTGTTTCTTTCTACACTCCTGTCTTGACAACTCACAAGTAAAATTTGAGATTAATACCATCATCAAGAATGATATTAATGAGGAGATCCCTCCCCACAAGGTGATGGCCACATTACAATATATGATGGCTATACAGAGAAAACAAGACAATAACTTCAAGCCTTCATTTGGATAAAGAAACCTATTTTTAAGTTATAGAGAAATAACACATCTCAATCAAGCTTCTAATTTGAGACACTCTTTTATTAACAACTTCATGAGTGCTCCCATCACCATTGTTGTTGAATCCTTCATAAATACCACCTTGGCAGCACTATCTAGAACCTTACTTCCAACTTTATCCAAGCACAAACCCAACTTCATCCCCGATAACAATGCCTGCATAGAGAAAGAATAAAAAAATAATATCTACATAAGATATTAGAAACCCATGACTTTAGACATGGTGGAGATATTTTGTTCTCAATACCTCTCAGTCAGTGAGAATTTATCCTATTAACATGAAAATTTGAACTTGTAGAGAAATCCCATTACCAAATAAAGATTGCTTCCACAAAAAATGATATAACATTTCTTATATACACACCGAGATTTGTACTTAAGCTCTTAGTTCATGTAAGTCCTTAATGTAGCTAAACTTGAAAAATACCTCCAATCAATATAGTAATCTCATCCAAATATTGGCTCTTCCACTCTCCAAATCCAGGAGATTTCAAAGTGCCAACCTTCAATGCACCATGAAGGTTGTTCACAACAAGATTAGCCAAGCCTTCTTTTTCAATGTCCTCAGCAATGATCAAGATGGATTACCCCCCATGGATTACCTCTTCCAATATTTTGATCAAGTCTCTTGCAGTTGTGATCTTTTTGTCAACGAATAATAGCTTCAAATGATAAGAAAACATAAAGGTGAAAGTTCATTTCCAAATTGTTGATGAGTAAATTTTATAAATCAAACACAAGTAAATAGAAATTTAGAAACCCTCTTCCCATTCTTAATAGTGGTCACATTTCTTTCTAATCAGTATTCTAAATCCAATATTGTACAGATTCTAGAAGTAACAGAAGGTTCATAAGGCACAGATTTCTAAATTCCATACAAAAACCAACACCAACCCAAATTGAACCAGGAGGTTGTGCCATGAATATATGATAGATGAAGGTAATTGTGAAATAATTCCACAACCTAGATGAGAGTTTATTCTAAAAATGTTACACATGATTTATGTCCATTCTCTTTTCATTACAAGGAGCATTAGCAAGTAGCAGCACAACAAAAAAAGGCAAGAAGCTTTCAATTCACATAAATTAGCTTGCAATTTTCATACTCCATGGACATCTTCTCGCTATCCATCACAAATTATAGATAAATATATCCATGATCAAATTACATTCCCTCAAAAACATACATATTTGTTTCTACACTTTTCCCACCTTCAAGTGTCACAACACCTTTCGTTCCAACTTTACTCATAGCCTCTGCTACCATGTTTCTTATTTCATAATTATTCCCAACACTTACTATAGAAACATTTGCTAATTCACTATCTTCAACCCAGAGAATAATTCGGATTATAGGGTCTTAAGTTTTATCATGTACACTACCTTACAAATAACATCTGTCCTAGATGTCTTATAAGTAACTCCTCAACATTCTACCCTGGAGTCTTCAAGAAATTCTAGTTGACACTTTTGGATCAACTAATCTAGCATGTTAAAATCACAAATAATCTAGTGAAATATGAAGCAAGTAACTATACTAGGGGGACTACACAAGAAGTATTTCCTTATTTCTATAAAGCTGCCCTACATTGGAATGATGAGCTAGTACATATGCCATGAATTCATGTAATGATGGATGTACTGAATCAATGATCATAAATGTCCATCCTACTTATGGTTTGTTGATGTCACGTAGCTAAGTTACCCCTTTGGGGGAAATATTGAGTTTGACTTGTAATATGCCACAAACCCTATGTTCAAAGGGAGAACCTGGATATTATAGAGGGAACCCTACCAATTACATAAATCCTCTCATGTATACAGTTGATGAGATGGGAGAATATGTAATGAGTCTTAATGTTAAGCCTGTATAAATTTCTAAGGACTTGATGAACGAGGATGAGAGGCATGAACCTACTAGTCTATGGAATATTAGTTTTGATCTGGCTACTTCTAAAGATGATTTTGGGGTAGGTGTTTTTCTGGTTTCTCCTGTGGGTATTCATCATCCTTTTTCCTTTATATTGGAGTTTTAATCTACCGACAATGTGGCTAAGTATGAATCCATGGTGTTGGGTCTTAAGACTGCTAGGAAGATAGGAATAAAAATGTCAAAGATTGTGGGTGATGTTAACACCCAGGTTGTTCTCTTTGACTCCTAAGAGAATACGGCCGGGGTAACCACTAACCAATCTTTGGGCTACAACTTCTAGCCCAGCTGCAGTCAGAGAGG